>JAXMNL010001044.1:0-19350 GCA_035128595.1 Eptatretus atami
AAAAAGAAGGAAAAAAACGGAAAACATAAAAAAGAAAAAAAAGAAAACAAAAATTTCTTCTTGACCCATTATCTTGGGACATTCCTGCGTGGAAAACTTCTTTTTGCCATCTCTTTCAACTCCTGCTTTTGTGGGAAAGCGGGCCGCGAAAAGACATCGCGAATATTGCATGCTTTTGCGTATTGCCGTTTTGTGTTGGCCCCCCCTAGCACACACCCCATCGAAACTTCGCTCACTAATTATTTATGCCGTTGCAATATTTATCGATGGAATTGACTAATTAATTTTGTTTCTAATTTATAATTTTGAAATGAAGAAGGGAACTTATCTTTTTTGACATAAAAGGTGGAGTTCTGGGTGATAGGGAGATGTTAGTCAACGAATCTATGGCATGCTGTTACTCTGTCTGTTAGAAGATGGCAGCTCCCACTCTGTTAGAAAAGTAAAAGAGGACGATGGAATTGCTGCAGCAGACAGTGGATGTGATTGAAAGGAGGAGGAAAGGTTGTGTTGTTTTTGTTTTGAAAATGCTTTTTTTATTTAAAATCTAAAGAAGAGAATGAATCGTTATCAATGAAAGATCGCTAAGACCTGTCCTAGTTCCCGTCGATTGCTTCAGGACTTTGTACTGCCATGTGCTCATGGGGGAGACAATCCAATGTGAAAAAATAGTCTGGGAAAGTGGGTTTCATCCTTCCTGGTTTCTTAAGATTTGAAGTGGTGAGAGGAAGGTAAAAAACAAATTAATAGACTTCGCGTTGGGAGAACATCAATGTCAGATGGAATAAATATGATTGACAAATTACAAACCAAGGAGGGTTGAGGAATATCATATCGACCATTGTTTTATATTCTTTTGCCTGCGGTTATTTCCGTTTGCAATGCATGTTGATGCGAAAGTCATGGACCAGCTGTGTGAAAAAAAAAAAAAGAAAGAAAAGATGGAGAGTTTTCTTTGAATCTGTTAAAGATGAATTTTTTGTGTTAAAAACTATATGGACTTTCAAGATGAACAAACAAATCGGGGCATTTGGAAGAAAAAAAAAAATTAAGTAGGACCACCACACTACCAGATACATTAGGAGAAGCTGTTTCGTGTGCAAACACGAACGGTCGATAATATGTTTGGGACTCCTTCATGCATGCAGGGAAAACGAAAGTCTGAGGAAAGTCAATCCATGCTTGGTGGCGGTAGAGGTTGGTGGGGGTAGGCGGTGGGGGGAGTGCAGCGCAAGATGGGGGGTAAAGGCTGCAACCAAACGCTTTCTTCTGGTAACGGCTTCGGGGGAGAAAGCAAGTGGCAGGACGGGGGAATGGCAGAATCTGATTCATTAATGTCACAGAAAGAATTTCGGGACATCAACAACCGACTTGTAACAGGAAACTGGATTAACTGGTTATAATAAATTCCTTTCCAAGGTTTTTATGCGAACCAGTACTCAGTTCTATTACTACCACCGCCTATGTGTAGATTACATCCCATGCTTCTCCAAAATTTCCCCTTCAGGCGCATGTTAAACAATTGCCAGCGACCATTAGGAATCGGTTAGGTGGCATCAAATATAATAGATCACATTTGGGCAATAAGGTTGTCTGAGGCATATCACATGTTGACTTTGAAGCCATGAGCTCCGAGAAGAAGTCACACACACACACACACACCACAACACACCACACACACACACACACCACACCACACACACACCACACCACACCACCACACACTAAACACACACACACACACACACACACACACAACACACACACACACACACACAACACACACACCCACACACACACACACACACACCACGAACACACACACACACACACACACACACACACACACACACACACACACACACACACACACACACACACGACACACACACACACACACTGCTGAATTATAGGATAGATAAACGTTGCATTAGGATTGTAAGATAGAGTTAAACACCATTGAAACTTTCCGCAAGGAAAGTAACATCTGATGTTAAAGCTAATGCCAGAAGTTAGAAAGGTTTGAATAGTGATGTTGCATTACTGGCGTTTGACCTTAATTGCAGACATACTGAGGCTCTTTACCTCCACCAGTGAAGGTGGGATGGAGCGTTATGTTTTCACCCCTGTTGTCTTTCTGTCTCTGTTTGTGAGTTTAGAATATCTCAAAAAGTTATGGATGATTTGGACGAAATTTGGTGGGTGATCGGTTGGTGTTTATGACAAGGACGGACAAATTGATTAGATTTTGTGTTGAAGATCCGATCCACATGCAATAAGTTTTTAGTGATTCTATCACCAATTGAGGATTAGGGCCCAAAACGATATATAGCCACAAAATTTCAAAAAGTTGTGACGGATTGGACTAAAACTTGGTGGACGAGTTGGTAGGTGACAAGAAAAAAGCAGATTGATTTTGGTGGAGCATCAGTCTTTTTTGTAGCTTTTACATTAAGTTGCACGGACATTAGTAGACAATGGAAACAAGCATATGTTTCAGGGTTACGGGATGGAACCTGGTATTTTGCATTCGTAGCCAGGGCTTCAGACTCCACCAAACTACCAAGCTAACCCAAAAGCATTTCCACAACTATTGAGGAGACTTTTTTTACAATGGAGGGTTAAAAGAGCATATTTATATAAAAGTAGGAAGCAACAGTTCTTAACAGAGAGTTATGGAACACATTTACAAGCGATATAAATGAGAAACATTTCTTTATTGTCTCCGACCATTCAAACTCGAATTCCTTAATGCCGATTTTGTACCGATGTTGACTGTGAGGCAGCCCAAGCTCTGGTTGTGGTTATGTGGGCGATTAGATCCGCCAGCAGAGCCCCCTCGCATATCGGTCACTCAAGAGTCGAGGATCGGCGCTTGCGGGCCCTTTTCACCAGCAAGCCCCGTCCCCCGTGGAAAGGAGAAAGGGAGGGGTGGGAGAGGAAGGGCCGAGAGCCGGGAGGCTGCTCGGGCAAGAAACGCAGCGGCACGTGGGGAGTGGCGGGGCGGGGGGAATTGTGGAGTATTCATTACGTCCCCATGGTGCGGGGTGAAATTAATCTTCGAGGGTTACTCGCTTTATTACGAGCTTGTTCAAAACATATTAAATGATTGAGGAATAAGTACAGTAGGTGGTTTTTTAAATTTAGAGAGGACTCTTCCACTAAATTTTTTATCTCATTTTTTAAACTTACTTTCTTTGTTTTTTTTCTTTTTTTTAAAAAAAAAAAAAAAAAAGCTAGCTGTTTTTGTTGAAAAAATTATTATCGTATTCAAGTTTAAGCTCTCTGTTGAAAGTGAGTTTCTGGATTAACTTCCCCCCCCTCCCCTTTCCCCCCCCTTTCCAAAGGGTTTTTATTCTTGGTTTCTGCTTGCAACCCCGCCTCACGATATGTGCCTGGGAGGGCAGTTTTGTTTGGAAATCAGACGGAATAGATTTTCCTTGAGGTGCCCACTTCGGTGACTTGTCCCCCCGCCCTGCTTGTGGGCTGCGTTTGTCGCCTGGGGAGGTTGGAGCAGTCGCCGTTTTTGGATGCCTCAGGGGGGTCACCTTTTTGTGCCTTTTCCTTGGAGTGAGCGGGGACCCGTGCGGGTTGAATCGGGATTTGGATGCTGCTCAGGGGGTCACTTTGTTGCCTTTTCCTTGGAGTGGCGGGGACCCGTGCGTTTTGAAGTCGGGAGTTTGGATGCTGCTCAGGGGTCACCTTTGTTGCCTTTCCTTGGAGTGAGCGGGGACCCGTGCGGTTGAAAGTCAGAGTTTGGATGCTGCTCAGGTGAGCGTCACCTTGGTTGCCTTTTCCTTGGAGTGAGCGGACCCGTGCGGTTTGAAGGTCGGGAGTTTGGATCTGTGTCCGGCGTGGGCGCGCTGCGTCCCGCGGACATCTGCCCACTAGTCATGATCATTTCCGAACGCGCGTGAGTATAAATCACCGGGCACAAATTATTATTAACGACTTGATCCAATTCAATCATTAATCACGTGCTTGAAATTACTCTCGGTTGTGCGTTATCTCTTTATCTGGCCGAACCAATGTGGCAGCACTGAGTGTCTCGGGTGTATATGAAACTGCCACACGTTCATTCATAATAACTAATAATATAATAATACTAATAAATTAAATATTAATATACTACGCGTCTTTGTTTGAATGTTGAAGCAAATTTTGTCGAGATATGTAGGTTAGAACACGCCAACGCATCCAAATTTATAATTTATCACGTCCAGGTACTTCAACTACCGGATACCTGCGCGGTGAGGAATGTCCCTTTCACTTTTGTAGTGCTCTGTATAGTGTATGTAGAATAGTACTGTGACAGTGGTCTTACACACACATCTTGTATCCTCCCTAAAAGTGTACGCACTATGTCTCGATAGGTGGTGAAAGGTAGTGCTGAATTACCTTAATTGAAGCTGGTAGCCTGGGTCGATTCCAGACCGCGTCAAAAGTTGGATTGTGGTTTTGCATCAATGGATGGCTAACTGGGGAGATGGGACAGCACCCTGAACGATTACAGATTGTCCGTCCAAATTGCCTTCAGCGGACGTCGGGCCTGCCATCCGCTCGTGAAAGCGCGGTAACCTCGGCCGCTCCCGCAGAAGCTGGGCACAATTTGTTAAGTTTAACGGAGAAGTAGATCATGTAGTTTTACGTCACTGCTCGTCTTCACTGTTTTTGCGAAACATTCCATCTCGTTCCTGTAATCTAGTATATCCACAGGCAGGAAAAGGCACGCCGCATAGGCTGCATCTGAAAGTAATTATTCGAGCAATTCTAATTACCCAGGCTCCTCTTCATGCAGGGCATTGCCTTTGTGCGCAAAAGATCTTTTCCTTGTGACTGGCGTTGTGCCGCGGTTGTGCCACTATTTTCTTCCACAGGCTCGGTCAAAGCAAAAGCATTGCAGTTTGCAAACTCTTGTCTGGAGCGAGCTACCGCAGGTTTTGGGTGCACTTGCTTGACTGTTAAAACTGAACAAAATGAATGCAGAAACAGAACTTCCACAATCCGACTTTCGAACGCAATCGACTCATTGGATGCAAGACATGGGGGTGCGGGGGTCGTGTGAAGGTTGTTGTAACTTTGGGTCGGTGGTTGATCATGTGGATTGCAGTGAAATTTTGAATCTATTTGGAAGACGATTCCTTCCCTAAGATCGAGCTTAAGGGGGGGAGGAAATGTCATTGGGTTTTGCCTCTCATGTTTGAATTAGAGTCTCAATGGATTTGTATTTAATTCCCAATTTGGTATTTCAACAACTATGCTTGGATGCAATAATTGTACTTCCTTTATTTACTTTTAATCCATGAGAGCACCCAATTTAGGGCTTTGCAATACGATGGTTTAAATCTTCTGTGGCAGTCATCCATTTGCTTCAGTCTACTCACACCATGGCCCTGAACTGCTGGCCTTTTAGCTTGGAGAGCTAACGCTTGGCCACGGAAGCCGCCCAAAGCCCCGTGCAAGACCGTTGGCCATTGTTGTCAAGCGGCAGGAAATGAAGTGGAGACTAACGGGCGCGCGTCACTGATTGAAGCAGCCCCGACGCTCAACGCGTTGCCAGAGTTGAACGTGATGCACGAGTGGTGGAGAAGCAGAGGTTTTTGCTCATGACTTGTAGCTGCTCACTGTGTGGCATCCCCGTGGTCTTCTGACTAGCCTTCTCAAAATGCGCTTGCCGTGTTACAAACCTACGGCCATGCGGGTTCCTCCCATGAGTATCACTGTCTAGACCGCTTGCCCTTCTCGCCTGTGTAGGCTACGCGTGTTGATCTTGGCTGCGGACGTACATGTGCTCAAAGAGCTGCTTTTTGTAGCATTTTTTCTCGCTGACCAAGAGTCGAAGTCGCAAGTGGTTGGTCGTCGTGGCATGCACATTATCTTGGCAAGTATTCAGCCCTTAGCACGGAAGAAAAGGCCAGACAAAAGAAATATGAAAACGTTCTTTGCCTTTGCCATATTTAAGAGGGTGGGGGGAAAAAAACAAATGCAGGAAGGAAGGCAACAAGACAGGGAAGAAAAGAAAGAAGAAATAATATTTCAGACAGCAGGATAGCTGGGTTGATAATGTGCTCTCCTCTTAGCTTTCAAGATCTGGGTTTTGATTTCTGCGTAATCAAATCCAAGTAAGATTGCCTTCTGGTGCAGTTGTTGCCAGCAGGCTTTGCCGCGTCGTCCATCCTTCGGATGGATTTCTGAACCGGCTGTCCCATTTTAAATACTACAGACGCGAACGTATCACTCGGTAGATTCACAAGAGTAGGCATCGGTGCCATTGCCACACTGTACCCTTTCAATGTATTAAATGTGAGGTGCAAGTTCAGTAAATGAATAGATTCAATACAATATATGGATATTGTGATTCAAACTACCACACAGGCATGAATGACAAGCGAATGTTCTTTTTCTTGGTCCCTTGTGCACACTGCTTGATTCAAAACAAGTTGCATGCTCAATGTACGCCCTACCAATGTTTGACCTGAAGAGAATCAAAATAGCCTTGGCATACCGAAGCACGTGACCTAAAGCATTCCATGTGGTCTGAAACATGTGACCGCTCCAAGGTCCTGTCACCTCGAGGCCTTGCTGGTTTGAATTCCTGGGCACCGCTCGGCTCTGACGGAATACCAGAAGAGTTTCCCTTGCTTTAAAGTACACTTTGCTCCTTGGTGGGGTCTCCGTTGCGGAGACGTTTGAGCTGGTGGCTCTGAATCTTCAGGCATGTCACTGCCTCCCGTGCAAATACACCTGTTGTATTGTCACAGCAAGCCTTCATATTAATCAAGTTTCACAACTTTACAAACACTGGGTGTAGGAATTTCATTCCTCCAGTCGGAGTGGCGAAAATATTTTCGAATCACAAGATATTTTAACATGATTGTACTTCTCATCCTGAATAGGCATCGCTGTGGCCACAGTGATTTCCAGTGCTGTTTGCTACACGCTGCCTTTTATTCGTTGAACGCTCGAGAGAGCGTCGTTATGGGTGGTGTTAAACAGTGCAGTGCATTTGTTGCGCTCTACACAACAAGCTACGGTATTTCCCCAGCAGCCATATGTCGTTGGTAGTATGCCCATGTGTGCCGAGACTTTTTCAACGGAAACACTGCAACTAATGACATTGTGCATATTTCCAGTTAGAGTTTCCAATCAGGAACTTCAAATCAGAGGGGCCTTTAGGCCATCAAAGCCTGTGTATATTGGCAACCTATGGTTGTTTGTCTGTACTCTGTCCTTTTTAAATGTTGAGCATCAAGCAAGAAGCCGCACATACCATTTTAAAAGTCTTGGTATGACTCGGCCATGCGTTCGAACCGTCGACCTCCCAGATTCAGAGTGGACACTAACATTACACCACCGATGTGGTTTGAAGACTGTGATGTGAATCGGCAATCCTACAATTAATTAACCCCACATGCGTTCACCCACTACACCAAACCACTACTAATGTCATCTGTGTAAGCATTATATTATCCAAAAATCCCAAAAAACTTTTGAAAAAAGCGGGGGATGATTTGTAATCGGCGCCTGTCTGTCTGTCTGTCCGTCCGCCCGTCATGCTATCTCCTCAAACGGCTGTGCAGAATTCACCAAACTGTAGTTTGATCACCACATGGCACAGAGGTGCAAGAGCAGTGTCATTTTTGACCATGTCCCCTTGGGTGGGTGAAAAGGTCAAATTCCAAAGATGCACTTATGGGCAATTTTAAAACTTTTTTAAAATTAAACTTTTGTATTTGCAATCAATATCAGGGTACGCATGAAATATGTTGTGACTTTTTTTTTTGTTTTTTTTGTTTGTTTTTTGGGAGGGTTGACCCCCGGTTCATGCCCCAGGGGTGGTCACGGTTAAAACGGAAAGAAATTTGACAATTTATCTTGGATCATTCTGGTGGAACTTTTTGCCATCTTTCAATCTGCTTTGGTGGGAAGCGGGCGATTTGCGATGGTGCACCTCGACTTCGCTCTAATTATTATGCGTTATTATCGATGGAATTGACTAATTAATTTGTGGTTCTAATAATTTGATGAGAATCTATCTTGACATAAAGGCTGAGTTACGATAGGAGGAAGATGTATCAACGCATCTATGCATGCTGTTACTCTGTTGTTTAGAAGATGGCAGACTCCCACTCTCTCTGTTAGAAAGTTAAAGAGGACTTGATGAAATTGCTGCAGACAGTGAAGAAGGAAAGTGAAAATGCTGTTTTTTATTTAAATCTAAAGAAGAATGAAATCTTGTCAACTGAGGAAGACCGCTGTGTTCAGATGGGAGACAATCATGTGGAAATAGTGGAAAGTTCATCTTCCTGGGTTCTAAGATTGAAGTGAGTAGAGAAGGTTAAAACAAATTAATAGACTTCGCCGTTGGGAAACATCAATGTCAGGATTGATAAATATGTGACAATACAAAACCAAGGAGGAGGTTGGTGAATGCCCTGGTAATCCAGTTGCAATGCATGGATGCGAGTCATCGACAGTGAAAAAAAGAAGGAAAAAGATGGAGTTTTGAAATCTGTTAAGATGAATTTTAAAAACTATATGGACTGCAAGATGAACAAACAAATCGGTGCTTGAAGAAATTAGACCACCACATACATGATACATTTAGGAGAGCTGATGTAAACAGAAACGGTCATAAATATGTTTGGACTCCTTCATGCATGGCAGAAACGAAAGTCTGGACAAGTCATCATGCTTGGTGGATTGAGGTGGGGGGGGGGAGTGAGGGCAGATGGGTAAAGGCTGCAACCAAACTTTTCTCTGGTAAGGCTTCGGAAAGCAGTGCAGGACAGGGATGTTTGGAGAAATGCTGATCATTAATGTCACAAGAAGTCGGACACGACTTTACGGAACTGGATAACTGCGTTATAATAATATTTCCTCGATAGGTGTATGACCATGACTCAGTCTATACACCGCCTATGTGTAATTACATTCCCATGTTCTCCAAATTTCCCTCAGGCGCATGTTAAACAATGCGCGACCATTAGGAATCGGGTTGTGCATCAAATTATAGATCACATTTGGGTCATAAGGTTGTCTGAGGCAATATCACATGTTGCACTTGAAGCCATTGTCCGGGAGAGAGTCACACACAACACACACACCACACACACACACACACACACACACAACACACACCACACACACACACAACACACACACACACAACACACACACACACAACACCACACACACACACACACACACACACACACACACACACACACACACACACACACACACACACACACACACACACACACACCACACACACAAACACACACACACACACACACACACACACAACACACATGCTGAATTATAGATAGAAAAACGTGCATTGAGGATTGTGAAGATAAGATAACACATGAAACTTTTCGCAAGGAAGTAAACAATCTGCATGTAAAGCTAATGCCAGAAGTAGAAAGTTTGAATAGTTGAGGTTGCATTACTGGGGTTGACTTAATTGCAGACATACTGAGGCTCTTGTTACCTCCACCAGTGAAGTGGATGGAGGTTATGTTTTCACCCCTGTTTGTCTTTCTGTCTCTGTTTGTGAGTAGAATATCTCAAAAAATTATGGATGGATTTGGACGAAATTTGGTGGATCGGTTGGTTGTATGACAAGGACGGACAAATTGATTTAAGATTTTGTTGAAGATCCGATCCACATGCAATAAATTTTTTAGTGATTCATCCATTGAGGTAGGGCCCAAAACGATATATAGCACAAAATTTCAAAAAGTTGTGGACGGATTTGACTAAACTTGTGGACGAGTTGGGTTAGGTGACAAGAAAAAGCAGATTGGATTTTGGTGGGACATCAGTGAGCTTTTACATTAGTTGCACGGACATTAGGTAGACAATGACAAGCATGTTTCAGGTGTACGGGACTGGAACCTGGGTATTTGCATGCATCGGTAGGCCAGGGCTTCAGACATCCCACCAAACTACCAAGCTAACCAAAAAAGCATTTCACAACTATTGAGAGAACTTTTTTTACAATGGAGGGTTAAAAGAGCATATTATATAAAAGTAGGAAGCAACATTTCTTACAGAGAGTTATGGAAAACATTACAAGCGATATAAATGAGAAACTTCTTTATTGTCTCCGACCATTCAAACTCGATTCCTTAAATCCGATTTGTTACGATGTACTGTGAGGAGCCCAAGTCTCTGGTTGTGCGTTTGTGGGCGATTAGAATCCGCCAGCAGAGCCCCCTCGCAATATCGTCACTTCCAAAGGCGTCGAGGATCGGCGCTTTGCGCTTCACCAGCAAGCCCCGTCCCCCGTGGAAGGAGGAAAAGAGGGTGGAGAGGAAGGGCCGAGAGGCCCGGGGAGGCTGCTCGGGGCAGAAACGCAGCTGGCAACGTTGGGAGTCGGTCGGGCGGGGAATTGTGGAATATTCCATTACGTCCCCATGGGCGGGTGAAATTAATCTTTCGGAGGTTTACTCGTTATACGAGCTTGTTCAAACTATTATGAGTACAGTCTTTAATTAGATCACTAAATTTTTATCATTAAAACGTATTTTAAAAAGCGTTTTGAAAAATATATCGTTTCAACGTTAGCTCTCGTGAAAGTGTTGATTAACTCCCCCCCCTCTCCCCTTCAAAGTTATCTTGTTTGCTGAACCCGCCTCACGATAGGGCCATGGAGGGCAGTTTGAAATCAGACGGAGTATTTTCCGTGACGGTGCCCACTTCGTGACTTGTCCCCCGCCTGCTGTGGTGGCTGGTTGTCGGCCTGGGGGGTGGAGCAGTCGCCCGTTTGGATGCTGCTCAGGGGTCACCTTTGTTGCCTTTTCCTTGGAGTGAGCGGGACCCGTGCGGTTTGAAGTCGGGAGTTTGGATTGTGCTCAGGGGGTCCTTTGTTGCCTTTTCTTGGAGTGAGCGGGGACCGTGCGGTTTGAAGTCGGGAGTTGGATGCTGCTCAGGGGGTCACCTTTGTTGCCTTTTCCTTGGAGTGAGCGGGGACCGTGCGCGTTGAAGTCAGGAGTTTTGGATGCTGCTCAGGGAGGTCACCTTTGTTGCCTTTTCCTGGAGTGAGCGGGGACCCGTGCGGTTTGAAGTCGGGAGTTTGGATGCCTGTGTCCGGCGTGGGGCGCGCTGCGTCCCTCGGACATCTGCCCACTGTCATGATCATTCCGAACGCGCGTGAGTATAAATCACCCGGTCACAAATTTATTTAAACGACTTGACAATCAATCATTAAATCACGGTGCTGAAATACTCGGTGTGCGTTATCTCTTTATCTGGCCGAACCAATGCTGCAGCACTGTAGTGTCTCGGGTATATGGAACTGCACAACGTTCATCTCATAATAATACTAATAATTATTAAATTTAATACTAATAATTAAAAATTAATAATAAACATACGCGTCTTTGTTTGAATGTTGAAGCAATTGTCGAGATATGTAGGTAGAACACACGCCAACGCATCAAAAATGTATATAATTTATACACGTCCAGGTACTTCAACTACCGATACCTGCGGTGTAGAATGTCCTTTCACTTTTGTAGTGCTCTTTATACGTGTATGGTAGCCTTATAGTACTGTACAGTTGTCTTACACCACACTTATCTTGTATCCTCCCTAAAAGTGTACGCACTATGTTGCTCGATAGGGTGGTGCAAAGGTAGTGCTGATTACCTTACATGAGGCTGGCTAGCCTGGGGTTCGATTCCAGACCGCGTCAAACAACTGTTTGGATTGTGGTTGTTGCATCAATGGATGTGCTTAACTGGGAGATGGGACAGCACCCTGAACCGATTACAGATTCCGCGTCCAAAATTGCCTTCAGCGGACCGTCGGGCCTGGCCATCCGCTTCGTGAAAGCGGCGGTTACCTCGGCCGCTCCGCAAGAAGCTGGGAACAATTTGGGAAGTTAACGCCGCGCGAAGTAGATCGATTGTAGTTTTACGTCATGCTCGCTCTTCACTGTTGCGAACATTCCATCTCGATTCCTGTAATCTAGTATTGATCCACATGCAGGAAAAGGGCACGCCGCATAGGCTGCATCTGAAGTAATTATTCCGAGCAATTTAATTACCAGGCTCCTCTTATGAGGGATTTGCCTTTGTGCGCAAAGATCTTTTCCTTGTGACTGGCGGTTGTGCCGCGCTTGTGCCACTATTTTCTTCCACAGCTCGGTCAAAGCAAAAGCATTTCAGTTTGCAAACTCTGTCCTGGAGCCGAGTACCGCAGAGTTCTTGGGTGCACTTGCTTGACTTGTTAAAACTGAACAAATGAATGCAAGAACTTCCACAATCCAGACTTTGGAACCAATCGACTTCATTGTGATGCAAGACATGGGGTCGGGGTCGTGTGAAGGTTGTTGGTAACTTTGGGTCGGTGGTGATCATGTCGGATTGCAGTTGAAATTTTGAATCTATTTTGGAAGACGATTCCTCCCTGAGATCGAGCTTAGAGGGAGGAAAATGTCATTGGGGTTTGCCTCTCATGTTTGAATTTAGAGTCTCAATGGATTTGGTATTTAATTCCCAATTGGGTATTTCAACAACTATGCTTGGATGCAATAATTGTACTTCCTTTATTTACTTTTAATCCATGAGAGCACCCAAGTTTAGGGCTTTGCAATACGATGGGTTAACATCTTCTGTGGCAGTCATCCCAATTTGCTTCCAGTCTACTAACCTACATGGCTGAACTGCTGGCCTTTTAGTCTTGGAGAGCTAACGCTTGGCCACGGAAGGCCAGCCCAAAGCCCCGCTGCAAGACGTTGGCCAGTTGTGTCAAGCGCAGGAAATGAAGTGGAGACTAACGGGCCAGCGTCACTGATTGAAGCACAGCCCCACGCTCACGTTGCCGAGTTGAACGTGATGCACGAGTGGTGGAGAGCAGGAAGTTTTTGCTCATCGACTTGTAGCTGCTCGACTGTGTGGGCATCCCGTGGTCTTCTGACTAGCCTTCTCAATGCGCCTTGCCGTGGTTACAACCTACGGCCATCGGGGGTGTTCCTCCCATGAGGTATCACTGTCTAGACCGCTGCCCTTCTCGCCTGTGTAGGCTACGCGTGTTGTCTTGGCTGCGGACGTACCATGTGCCAAAGCTGGCTTTTTGTAGCATTTTTTCTCGCTGACAAGAGTCGAGTCGCAAGTGTGGTGTCGTGTGGCATGCACATTATCTTGGCAAGTATTCAGCCCCTTAGGCACGGGAGAAAAGTGCCAGACAAAAGAAATATGAAACGTTCTTTGCCTTTGCCATATTTAAGAGGCGGGGGGGGGAAACAAATGCAGGAAGGAAGGCAACAAGACAGGAAGGAAGAAAGGAAGAATATATATTTCAGACAGCAGCGATAGCTGGGTTGATAATGTGCTCTCCTCTAGCTCTCAAGATCTGGTTTGATTTTCTGCGTAATCAAATCAAGTAAGATTGCCCTTCTGGTGCATTGCCATGCACGGCTTTGCCGCGTGCGTCCATCCTTCGGATGGTATTCTGAAACCGGCTGTCCCATTTTTAAATACTACAGACGCGAACGTTCACTCGGGTAGATTCACAAAGAGTAGGCATCGGTGCCCATGATACTTCCTTTCCAATGTATTAAATGTGAGGTGCAAGTTCAGTAAATGAATAGATTCAATACAATATATGGATATTGTGATTCAAACTACCACACAGGCATGAATGACAAGCGAATTGTTCTTTTTTCTTGGTCCCTTGTGCACACTGCTTTGATTCCAAAACAAGTTGCATGCTCAATGTACTGCCCTACCAATGTTTGACCTGAAAGAAATCAAAATAGCCTTGGCATACCGAAGCACGTGACCTAAAGCATTTCATGTGGTCTGAAACATGTTGACCGCTCCAAGGTCCTGTCACCTCGAGGCCTTGCTGGTTTTTGAATTCCTGGGCACACGCTCGGCTCTGACGGGAATACCAGAAGAGTTTCCCTTGCTTCAAAGTACACTTTGCCTCCTTGGTGGGGTCTCCGTTGCGGAGACGTTTGAGCTGGTGCTCCTCTGAATCTTCAGGCATGTCACTGCCTCCCGTGCAAATACACCTGTTGTATTGTCACAGCAAGCCTTCATATTAATACAAAGTTTCACACTTACAAAGCACTGGGTGGTAGGAATTCATTCCTCAGTCGGAGTTGGCGAAATATTTTCGAATCACAAGATATTTTAACATGATTGCTACTTCTCATTCTGATGAGCATCGCTGTGGCCACATGATTTCCAGTGCTGTTTGCTACACGCTGCTTTTATTCGTGAACGCTCGAGAGAGCGTCGTTATGGGTGGTGTTTAAACAGTGCAGTGCATTTGTTGCGCTCTACACAACAAGCTACGGTATATTGTCGTTTGGTAGTATGCCCATGTGTGCCGAGACTTTTTCAACGGAAAACACTGCAAACTAATGACATTGTGGATATTTCCAGTTCAGAATTTCCAATCCAAGAACTTCAAATCAAGGACTGTAGTGCCCATCAAGCCTGTGTTATTATTGGCAACCTATGGTTGTTGTTCTGTACTCTGTCCTTTTTAAATGTTGAGCATCAAGCAAGGAAGCCGCACATACATTTTTAAAAGCTTGGGTATGACTCGGCCATGGTTCGAACCGTCGAGCCTCCCAGATTCAGAGTGGACACTAACCATTACACCACCGAATGTGTTTGAAGACTGTGATGTGAATCGGCAATCCTACAATTAATTAACCCCACATGGCTTTCACCCACTACACCAAACCACTACTAATGTCATCTGTGTAAGCATTATATTATCCAAAAATCCCCCAAAAAAACTTTTTGAAAAAAAGGCGGGGGGATATTTGTAATGGGCGCCTGTCTCTCTGACTGTCCGTCTGCCCGTCACGCTATCTCCTCAAACGGCTGTGCAGAAAATTCACCAAACTTGGTAGTTATGATCACCACATGGCACAGAGTGTCAAGAGCAGTGTCATTTGACCATGTCCCCTTGGTGTAAAGGTCAAATTCCAAAGATGCACTTATGGGCACATTTTAAAACTTTTAAAATTATTTTGTATTTGCAATCAAATATCAGGGTACGCATGAAATATGTTGTGACTTTTTTGTTTGTTTTTTTTGTTTTGTTTTTTGGGAGGGTTGACCCCCCGGTTCATGCCCAGGGGGTGGTCACGGGGTTAAAACGGAAAGAAATTTTGACAATTTATCTTGGATCATTCCTGGTGGAACTTTTTGCCATCTTTCAAGTCTGCTTTTGGTGGGAAGCGTGGCGATTTGCGATTGTGCACCATCGACTTCGCTCTAATTATTATGCCGTTATTAACCTCCGCCATCAAAGATGGATTGGAGTTACTGTTCACCCCTGTCTGTTGTTGTTGTTGTTTGTGAACAGTATTATGAATACTCCTTGACGATTTCGACGAAACTTGGTGGGGGGGTTAGTATGGTCCAAGGATCTGCTGATTAATTTTGACTTGGTCCCCCCCCCCAAAAAAAAATTGTTAGAGAAATTTTTTTTTTTTTGCATTTTTACATGTTTTAAGTGATTTCCAACCCCCCCCCCCCCCAAAAAAAAATTGTTTGGAAAATTGTTTGGGAAGGAAATTTTGGGGGGGTTTGGGGACTTCTCCGCACAATATACAGTATTTCTGTATCCAACAGGTGATCTTATTCCAAGCGTGTGTCGGAGAAATTCTCAATTCCTCCTGTACATTTGAGTAAATTAAAACAGGAAATACAAATACAAACATCGATAGACTCGGGGAAACACAAGCAACACACTCTTTCCCCGACTCTGCAGTACAGAGAAACTTTGAATTCTGATGTAGTTTTCAGTGAGACGAGGTCTGTTTACCCTCCAAACATGCTGTGCTGAAAACCGGCATAGCGACATGTTGAGGGTTCAGGAAGAATCACTCACAGCTTTGTTGCAGGCAGCGCATGTGGAGGTGAAACTTAATTTCGAAGGGATAAGAAATATTTAATGAATGAAGTTGATAGGAGTTTCAAGAGGGTGAGATCATCCAACGATGTTGTCATTCTGAGACAGAATGGAAGCGTCAAGACGCGCCTTTTGGTGCTGGATGGATTCCACATTGCCTCTTTGGTCCGGAGTCGGAAAGTCAGCCCGCATTGAAAAGCGATGGAAAGATACATAATTGTTCTGGCCAGTTCTATCCTTGGTTGTGTTCTTGTGGCCACAACCAGACTTGGGATTGATTTTGTATATTACACATCATTTTATCATCCATGAATGTGGAACACTGTCAAAAGCTTCCTTATAGTCCATCACCAGGTGGTGGACAATTTGGTTTTCGCATTTTGACATTTTCAAGCTACGCCTTGTTCATTTCGTGGTGGTGGCCCTTTTGTTCTACCTTCTAAACCTCCTTGTGGTCGTGATGGAACATCATTTCTGTCATGATTCCTGTTGGAATTGTGTGTTTTGTCGACATGTTATTGCCGCTATTGTGAGAAGTTGGGTTTCTTCAGATTTTAGATGGAGAAAGTGTGTTTCTACGAACCACTCATGCACTTTCTTTCCTCTTATCAGTTGTTTAATGTCCTGGTGTCGTGATGTGGAGAGCATCATAGTTCAAGCCAGAATTTTGGAATCCATCTGGCCTGGATTTAAAGTTTGGTGCATTTTTGTGAAGTTGTTTTTAGTTTATTCTTCATCAATAATCACTGGGACATTTCCCACCTACATGGTGCTTCTTCTTTTCCAAGTCCACGATCCATTCTGCTTCTTCTATTCCTTTCATCCCATAGAATTCCTCCAGATGTTCCCCATCTTTTTTTTCAGGGGGTGTGACACATTCTGCTGTTGTTTCCCTAATTCGTGAAGATTATCTTCTTCTTACTCTTCAAACATTGATTTTGTTTTTCTTGTTGTGCCTCCTGCATGGTGTTTTTTTATTTTTTTAAATCTTTCTGCTATCTTCCAGATTGAGTTTGTTTTCACACCCAAGCACTCGAGGTCTTTGTCTCCAATTATTATTTTGTTTTTTTATTTGAATTCTCTTTCAGTTTTGGGTTTCTTTCCTTCCCGAACGTTGTATTTGTCCAATGTCGGTTGTGCTGTGCGTTTGTGTCTGCTTCTGTGTGTCCACGTCTTCATATTCATTAAAAATTGTCTCTGTTCCTTGTCCGTGATGCAAATTAAACATAGAGGAAACTCCGATGGAGAATGTTTTAATTTTACATTGTCGTCATATGTACATGGTATGTGCATCCATATTGAAATAAAGGGAAAATTCTGTTTCATTTTCTCTGAAACACTCCAACGAAAATAATTGAAACTTTGCATGTTATCACTCCATGGGAGGAAGGTGATAATGATGACGTCATCAGTGAATCTTTTCCACATGTAGGATGAATTGAAATCCTTCTCTGAAAAATCTGAAACTTCATTTATCATGATCATTTGACCCAGTACGTGAGTGGATAATTAAATTTTTGAACATTTGTCTGAGTGAGATAGTACAACAATTTCTGTTAACCTAACAAAGACTCAAACCCTCTCATTCGTGTTAAAATGATTTTTTGAAATCTGCACAGGTGAGAACGTTCACACAGGTCTACTGGTGTCAGAATTGGATTTCGCTTCTCTCATGCTGTGCAACATCAAACGGCATTCACTGGAGAATCCCGACAAGTTCACCACAGCGACAGGCTTTTTTTGTTCTTCAATCAAATTTTTATATCTTCATTTCAAAAACACATGGGAGAAACCCTTCAATTGTTCTGTGTTGTCACAAGCCTTTGCCGTGTCAATCAACTGCGAATCAACACATCAAAGAATACACACCGAGAGAAACCCATAAAAGGTCCTGTTGGAAACAATAGCTTCGATTTCTCTTTCTATCTTTGACACATTCAAAGATTCACATTAACCGGAAAAAACCGAAGATGCCTGGGAAAAGGGGTTTGGAAACCGGACCTCCCGAGGGTATAAAGGGGCTTGGAACCCGGGACCACCTCGTGGGGAAATTAGGGGCTTTGGAACCCGGGACCCCCGGTGGGGAAAATAGGGCTTGAACCCGGGACTCTCCGTGGGGATAAAAAAGGCTTGGACCCGGACACCCGCGTGAGGGAAGAAAGGGCGGAAGCCCGGTGACGCCCTATGGGGAAAACAGGGGCTTGGGAACCCGGGGACCCCAGTGGGGAAAAAGGTGCTTTGAAGCCGCGGACCCCGGTGGGGGACAGGGTTTCGGAGACCGGATCCCCGTGGGGGAGAAAAGGGGGTTTATGAACGCCGGAACCCCGTGGGGGAAAAGGGGTTTTGGAACCCGGGACCCCTGTGGGGAAAGAAGGGGTTTGGGAACCCGGCACTCCCGTGGGGAAAAAGGTTTTGGAAGCCCGCGACGAGAGAGAAGGCAGACGGGTTTGCGAACCCGGGGACCCCATGGGGAAAAGAGGGTGTTAGGAACCCGGACCCCGCCTGGGGGAACGAAAGTGGAAGATCATGGCAGCCGGTCGAAGCCCATTGTGTAATTCATTAGAGAGAACATAGAATGACGAATAAACCAGGAAATCCGTTTCTTAGACAAGGTTTGACGAAAAGTTGGTTTGGGGGAATTAATAGTCAGAGAGTGAGAGGCATGTGCGCAGGAATAAACAACATACAAATTCAAATGGTTTTGATTTTTTTTTATTATTAAATGGGTTCTGACTGTATATCAGTTTAATCAATGTGTTTACAATACATCATGTCAGTTATACTTTTAACCTTACTTAATAATTAAATTATGATAAATAAAAAATCTGAACACATTCAGGCTCATCTCCATCCTGTTCGGACATTAGTCAATTTATGTACATGACGTAACGCTATGACGTAGTAAGATCGGACAACTGAAAGGAGACTGTGAGCGTAGGGTAACAGAAAGGACACTCAAAATTTTTGCCCCCTCCATCCAGTTCAGCGAATACTCGACTGCAAGAAGTGGCTTGGAACGAGCTCCCCCTAAGTCTGGACAGCCATTGGCAAATAGTGTGTTTTGGATCCATACCAATTTTATGCAAGATTGGCTAACAATAGACTAGTACTAAATACTCAGTCCCAGTGATCCACTGTTGTACGCTGAGCATTTTTGAGGAGCAAAATTCAAATGCCACACAAAACCGTTTTAGGCCGTCAACGTTCGGCCAATGAATGAGAATATGAAGCCCGATGCTTCAGTGGACAGACAGAACCTAAGAGAAAGATTGGCCACATGTATGACCTCTAACACCAAGAATGCACCGTTTGGGCTTGGTGAAAACTTGTAAACTGGAAGAATGGCAGTCCCAAACATTGAAGTGTCTTGACATTTCTGTGGCAATAGGTCAAGTCAGATTGAAGGAGTATGAAGGACATGCCAGAGCAATGCTCAACAAGCCGCCAGCAAACAGTAGT
>JAXMNL010001045.1:6652-22286 GCA_035128595.1 Eptatretus atami
AGAGAGAGATCACAAAAACCTACTGTGAAACTGCCAAAATCACGATCTGCTCACCTTCACTCTTCTATTCCATTTTTTTCCGCTTTGGAACAAACTCCCAACACTCTCTTCAATCCACTCCTCCTCTCAGCTTTAACAGCTGTTCACTCATTCTGATCTTCCCCCATCCAAAATCTTGATTTTACTACCGTTAATCCACCCAAACCTACTCCTTCAAATTCCCTGGTTTCCTTCCTGAAAGTCCCTGTGTAATCTTGTTTACCCGTGTACCCCGCCCTCCCTCTCCCTTCCACGATCTCTGTTGTCTTTGTTCCCACTATTTTGTGCTTCCCTCTGAGAAACATTTATCATGATGGGTTTGGGGTGATAAAAAATAAATTGAGATGATTAAAACTTGGTATAAAAATGAAATGTTAAACTGAAGTAAATGTACTCAAATATGATAGTGATTCTTTTAAGTATGTATCCATTTGGAATTAACATAATTTATTTCTCCTCTGATGGAAAGATCACCTGTATAGTAAATGTGTAAACAGATTGAATTTGCCAGTAAGTTGAATATAAGAATTGCTTCATTTTAAAGCTATCCAAAGGAATTTTAAAACAGACACAAACAAGTTGGAATGTGGATTTGAGAAGGTGTCCAGATGGATTCACGAAGCTCTGGTGCCTTCAAGAATCATATTGTTTGGGAATGGGCCCTTAGTGGGGTTATTAATATAGGATTAGCGATCCCCTTAAAATGCATGTTTAGCCATGTTGTTGGTCATGCGGATGTTAATGTGTGTGAGGTGCTGCAGTGTCAGTGTTCACAGTGGTGGTGGTAGAGGCGCCTTCTTTTTTTTCCCCTCAAAACAGCCCCACCAGTGCTGACAGAGTCTGCCAACAAAGTGCAGCAACATTGGGGGAGTTTGCTGGCTTTTTTGCAACTTGGAACGATGGACAATCATGTGTCCCGGAGGTGTCAAAAAAGCGCCCCGAAAGGCTGAGGATTGCTTTTTGCCGTCTGCGATTGCTTTTGAGGAGTGACTTGAGTAGCCTGTTCCTCCTTGCATGGATAGCATGCATGTATCCCAGGTCAATCCTTAATCCAACCCAAGCTTGACTGTCCTTCTCCTGACAGCTCGACCACGTTTTCATCCCATTCGATCCACTGCAGAGTCCCCCAGATTTTGGGCCCAATCTGGTTTCAGGCTCGGCTGGATTTGCGACTGGACCTTGTGAAAAACCAGCTGAACACAAAGGATTTCTCCTCTTCCTGTCCTCAGACCTCAACAGGGTTGGACCATGAGGCTGCGTGCGCAGCGGTGCGATAGGATAACGTGCGCATTTTTGCATGCTGCTGCTTTGAGCTTGGGCACGCATCCGGCGACTCGGTTGTACGAGCGCATTCGTGCCTTCGACCTTTTCCTCTCGTCCATGAGGCACCAGCAGTACTCTTCTCCGTGTCTTGCTGTTGTCGCAGGCTGAGGCTTATTTTGCTAGGGGCCCCTGCGAACCCGGTATCCGTATCTCTAGATAAGGACGGGTTATCGTATGAATGATAACCGTTATCGTGAATGCTTTTGCTGTGTCATGTTCCCGATGTTTTCGCCATTAATCCTGGCTGATTCATAGAAATTTGCCGCATTGATTTATTCGGAGCGATGAAGAACAACGCTCGATTGTATTTTAAAAACCAAAGGCTAGGGACTGCGGCAGACTTCGCTCGGTCTCTGATCAACAGTTGTAGCAGGGTGTATATCCCCAACTGCAAAAGCACAGGGGTATTTGGTACAGTGATCTTAAGGCGGTGACCGGACTGTGCGAACTACCGGCGATATAACCTGAGACGGCAAGCGCTGTCAAGCGCTACGAATCAACAATTGCTGTCAGGAGTGGGGTGCGAATCCCTCACTCCATACATTGCAGGACACCAATTTCAACATCAAGTGGGTCGTCAGGAGTGGGGTGCGAACTCTCCACCTCCATAAATTTGAGGAACACCATTGAACAAATTGGGGTCGAGATTGGAGATTTGGACCTGGGTGCATTTTCGCACCCGAACATTGTTACGAGGGCGTGTTAAAAAAAAAAATCGTCGCTCGCAATTAAATTTGGTTTGATTTTATTTTGAGGATAGGTGTAAAAATTCGAATTATAAAGAAAAATGGAGTGCAAATGGCAGCGCGCTCTACGTCCAGCGCAATGAAGCGGGAGAGGGTTAAGTATGATAGTGCAACGGGCCACACAGCACGAAGAATTTCCACGCACACGGTTCAAACCACGTGGTCAAGCATGGTATGCAACGAAGCAGGAAGACGAGCATAAATGCAGAGTTTATGCCGATGGCGATGCCTTGGAAACAGGTGGAGGTGTTTATAAAGAATTATTGAGAGTTCAAAACTAATTGGGATGAGGGACTACGGCAGGCAGAGAGGCTTCAGCAGAAAATTATGTGCCAGGAATCACAAAATTGGCCGATGCACAGAAAATTGGTGGCTGGAAAATGAGTTGCTCCGCTTGCAAGAAAGCAGATTCAGATGGGAACAGATTTTAGAATTGGAACTGAAGGAACGAGGTAAGATCAGGCAATCAGATAAGAGAAGCCTAGAAAGAAGATAAAAGAGGAGAGAATATTGAGCAAGGAAGAGAATTGGTGAAAGTCGACAGTTTTTGTAAATCAGAGTTCAGGCAAGTGAACCTGCAGTGAATGGAAATTAACAAAGGAATACGTAAGAGAATGGAGAAATGAGGGAGGAAGCAGCGAAGAGTGCGGAGATGAGAAAGGAATGAGGGAAAAAGTTTCTGAATTAGAAAAAAAAAGAGAGGGAATTACAAAGAGGTTGAGATGTTAAGTGAGGAAGAGAGAGAACGGAGAATGAAACGGTAAGGAACTACTGTGAGATTGAACAGTTAGAGCAAGCAAGATTAAGAATGAGATGGAAAAGAGTAGTGAAAGAATAAGAATGAGCAGGAAGGGAAATCAATAATTTGAGCGAAACGAAGAGATTGGAGAATGAGAACAAGAGAGCGGTGGGATAGGAAAAAAAGAAAATGAAATTTGAATATTGACCAACGAAAAGAAGAGCGGAGGTGAGTAGGCGGAGAGTGGAAATACTCCGGAAAGATAACGAACAATAAAAAGGCTTCAGAAGAGGAGAAAAGACTCAATTGGAACAAGCAATGGAGCAGGAAGTAGAAGAACATAATGTGGGATGTGTGAAATCACCACAGGGAGTATGTTAGTGGTGGGGACTGATTGAATATCGAGATGAAACAATTAGAGAACCCTGAGATGGAGACATTGAGGGAGCATACGGGGTTTGTGACGATGAAAACTTTTGAGCGGTCCGCAATGTGGAGCTGAAGCCCAGAGGAGTGTGGAACCGATGTGAGCAACCTGCTGAGGACGCGACCGGACCGAGGTGACTCTGGAACAAAGCAGGTGTGGGACATGATACATGGTGCGGAAGATGAGCTTAGTTAGGAATTGGATTATTATGTTAATGAGAGAATCTGTCGATAGGGTGACGTATGCGTGACGCCTGAGTGTGTGTGTGGAATGCCTGTGGATGAATGCTCGTGAGCCACAGTTCCAGACTACAGACGGGCGTGCTGCCGAGCGAACATGTGTGTGTACTCACGTGGGGGTCGAGAATGTCACCTGGAATGCGAGGAGTAGTCAGTAGCAGGAGGCTAATGTGTGGATGTGCACACATAATTGGAATGTGTGCAGGCCTGCTTTGTGTGGAGTCCTGAAGCGGGGAATGAGTGGTGACGTAGGAGATAGATTAAGGTGAAGGGGAAAGAAATGCGCAGGCAGATATTGGAAAGGGGAAAGAAACATAATGGGACAGGCTCGAGGGGTTTACAGAGTTAGAGGTTGCTGCATCCAGGAGAGGCTTTAGAATGATTTTTTAATTTCTCTCTCAGCCTCACAGGAATTCGGGATAAGCAGGGCAGATGAGTAGCAGCAGCACTGGCTTGTCACATGCTCCTGTACCATTTTAGACAGGAGGGCCAGCAGTGACACGTCATGTGTATTGTCTTCAACTCTTGAGGACACGAGGTTCGCTAGTGAGTGTGGTTTATCTGTTTCAGGGAGTTTAGAGAGAAGAGGGGAGGCGTATCCAATTAAGGGTTTACCTGACTTCCGCGAACGCGTGGAGAAGAGGAGGGGGTGGAGCACAACCCATTGAGACGTGACCCCATTTGAGCTGTGGGGAAGGCGGGGCGGGGTGCTTAATGGGTAATGAGGGATTCCTTCCTACTCCTCTTCATGGAGCAAAGAAGCAGTCCATATTGGGATGTAAAATTTTGATTGAAATTGTATCGAGAGTGATTGCATTGAGAGACTGACAGAAGGGAGAAGAGTGTCACGAGTGGATTTGGGTGATTATTTTAAAAAAAAGAAAAAAAAAAGTGGAAACATTAAGACGAGCATTAACACACTTGAAACAAGTGGATGACATAAGAATGGCTTGTTTGAGGAAGACTGAAATGCTGGTTGGAACATGCGAGGTTCAATGGGGTGGTGAAGGGTTTTTGATGTTTTGTTAAATTGTTGGACATAAAACGATTAGGGCAAGTATGGAGGAGGAGCGGACGACGGACATTGACATTGATTGGGGTTTGATAAAAAAAAAGTGTATCAGTTTAAATTTTGATGCAAAGTGGGATCCGAAGGATGGTGTGGTTTTTGTTTAACAATAAAAGTGAAAGCGGTGTTGCATGTGTTGTGGACTGGGTGTGTGGCACTGTGGAATGAATGACAATTTGGGTGAATGGTGTGTTTGTGCGAATGAAGGAGGTGAGTGGAACACAGTACTCTGTCGGTAGGAGTCTCCTAACTATTAGTGTGGTTCGGGGGATTAGAGATTTGACATGGATTGTGGGTGCTGTTCCATTGTGTGGGCAGGGGCGGACTGCTATGGGTAGGTGCAGGCAAAGTATTGGTGGTAAGGCTGGGAGTATGACATGGTATTGGAGTTGGTGAGTCAGGAGGAATAGGGCAAGGGCTTTGGGGGTTCCTGGCAGGTGAAGGCTGGCAGGATGCAGGAGAAGCAAGTCGGTTTAGTGCAGGATGAAGCACAAGTAGGTATTAATGCAGGAGAGCACAGTGGTTTTAGTGCTAGGAGAGCAAAGTAGGTTTGTGCTTGGAGAGCACAGTATGGGGGGCTAGAGAGCACCCTATTTAGGAGCGCAGAAGCACGCTTCAGGTGAACCCGATGTCGCTGATGTCCCACCTATTGGAAGCAGGCAAGAAGTAGTATTAGTCAACTCCCAGCCAGCGGAGTTATGCTGGCAACACAAATGGACAAAAGACAGATAAGGTTGCCGGTTAAAGAATGGACAGTGTGCAGGTTGGGAAAAATTGGTCATTCGAATCACTCTAAGATAGCAGGGTTTGTTTTCATTGTTAGAGCTAAAAGTATGGTTAGGGTTCAATGAATCTCATCCGCACATTCATGCGTGCACTTGGTACGAGTAGTTGTTGAATGGAAATTTGTTAAGAAGGGCAGGCGAGGTCACCCCTCCAAGTGCAGAGAGCCCAGTGTATCATGTGAGCAACATCACGAGTAATTTGCATTAAGAAACAACCATCCGTCTGTTTTCTAAAAATGAAAGAAAGCATATTAAGAACATACCAAAAAAGTCGGCCAAAACAAGGAGGCAAGGAAGGGTTAATTAAGGTCTCCCATCTACCTGGTTGAGGTCGATACCCATTGCGCCTCAGAACGCTCCGAAATGCATTTGCTTACATCGACATAACCGTCACATTGTGTGCCACTGCTGCAATGCAGGGTTTGTTGGCCTGCGCTACTCGTGAGTGGCCTTGCGGCCGAGAAATCATTTTGTGGGTATGGGCGGTATTTGTGGGCATATTGGCCGAAGCATTTTTGTGGGCCTATGGGCGTCATTTTGTGGGCCGTATGGGCTGAAGCATTCTTTGTGGGCCTTTGAGGTCAAAGTGCTTTTGTGGCCGTTGCGCGCAAGATTCATGCCATTTTTGTGGGCTCAGTGGCCGAGAACTCTTGGTGAGATTAGGCACTGGGCGAATTTGAATACCTGGTGAGAGGCATAGGGCCCGAAGTGGAGGAAACCTCAGGGGTTGAATAGACATTGCGGGAGGGGGGCATGAAGGAGCGAAAGTGAAAGAATTGAACCTTTGATGCCTGCTCTAATGTCCAATATTGGTGTTAAAAGTAAAATTGAATGCCCTCCGTGCAAATCCATAATAGAATGTTAAGTGTGTGCATAGAGTGTGAATGTGTTTTGGTAGATTAGTGATCGACAACTAGGATAGGGACATGCCATCTTCTGTGACACTTGGTTTTTTGGAGTTGTGTTCCAATATTGTGGGTTAGAGTAAATGGGAGATTGTGTGTATGTTAGACAGGGCCATGACCGTGGGCTGCCCAATGGAGGCCGGAAGAGCTCAGGAGAAAGATGGGGTAGTGTTGCGGAAATGGGCCCTTAGTGGTATTAATATAGGATTAGCCCAGATTCGCCTTAATGCTGTTAAGCCAGGTGTTTGGTAATTGGACGTTACATGTGTGTCGGAGGTGTAGTAGGGGTCCACGTGTCGTGTACCGAGAGGCGTCTTTTTCCTTCCCTCTCTTAACCAGCCCACCCAGCGCTGACAGAGTCAGTCAACAGAGTGCCAGCACCATTGGCGAGAGTGCTGCAAATCGAACGATGGACAATCAGTGTCCCGGAGGTGGTCCAAAAAGCCACCCGAAGGAGAGGTAAGTGCTTTTTGCCTGTTCTGGATCTGTTTTATGGGATGACTTTGACTTCGCTGTTCTCTTGCCCATGGATCAGTATGGCAGGTATCTTCAGGTCATGCTGACACCCACGCACAAAGCTCTGACTGTCCTTACTATCCTGACAGCTCGACCACGTCTTTTCATCCATCGATCCCTGCGAGTCCAACACCGATTTGGACTACTTGGTGTTCAAGCCAGGCTGGTTGCAGATGGACCTTGTGAAAAACCAGCTGGAACACACAATGGATCTTTCCTCTCCTGTACGTCGACTCATTGGGGTTGGACGCAATCGAGGCTGCGTGGCGAGCGTGCCGATAGGAGTAGTCGCCGCATTTTGCCACGCGCATGCTCGAGCTGGGCGATCGAATCTCCGGTGACATCGGCTTTTCACGAGCGCATTGTGCCTTCGAATTTGCTTCCGTCCATTCGAGGCACACCGGTACTCCGTTCTTGATGCTTTGTCCCAGGCCTACAGGTTATTTTTTGCTATGGGCCACTGCGAACCTGTATCTCGGTAGTCCCTGATAAGGGGGTTATAGATGCATGATAAGTTTATCATATGCTTTGCTGTGTGGTGTTTCCGATGTTTTCCCCATTAAATTTGGCTGATTCATCGAATTTGCAATGAATTTATTGTGACGCGCTGAGAACAATCGCTGATTTGTATTTAAAACCAAACTGGCTAGGACTGCGGCAGACTTCGCTCGGTCTCTGATCAGACGCCAGTCTGCGCACGGGGTGGGAATGCCCCAACTGAAGGCACAGGGGTACTTTGGTATCGTGATCTTAGGCACGTGACCCGAGACTGTGCCCGAAATAGCCGGCGGATATAAACCGTGAGACGGCGTGCTGTTAAGCGCTACCGAATCAACAACAATACTATTTCCAGTTTTGGGAGAAGAGACTGGCTTTTAACGGACATAAGATTGGAACTTGTTTTTAATGGCCATTGGAGTTGGCGTTTGACGTATTCTAGCATTCTGTGTGATTCATGTCTGGGTTTGAGTATGTGTTCCAACACTGAAGCAGGAGCTGTCAAAGCAGACTGAAGATAAGGTTCAGGAATTGTCAAGACCGGGCGAACTGGGTCAGTGTCAAAAAATTATAAAAATAAAATATACCATCAGAGATGGGGAATCCCCGCATTGAAACTTTTTTTTCAATAAAGATGGCGCCCAGTCGGCGCATCTGGAATCCGCCACGCCAAATCAATAGGGTTTCTTTCTTTTAGGTGTAAATGTGGTGACCAAATTTCAAATCGATAGGGGAACATTTAAATGGATTATGACTCACAGCGATAATGTTGACGCCAGCAGCCGGAGGACGGACGGAGGGATGGACGACCGGGTGACAAATATCCCTTCGACGCGGCGGGGGCTAAACTGTTTCTGGAAACTATTAAGATGAAGATTCTCCGGTTTGTTGAGAGATTGGAGTGAAATTTGTCTGTCAGAATCTCCTGTGCTGGCACATTTGTTAGAATTGTGGCTTGTGCACAGCGACCAGCAGTCCCAAGTTTAGTATTCGTTATTAAGGAAATGCTGTATAGTTGGGTCCTACCTTTGTCTAACGGAATTACGTGTGTGCGTGCGGAGTTCTTTTACAAAAATTCCTTCACTTCAATTAGCACAGACGTCATTGCCCAGTGCGTTCGACAGTACGTGGGCGGGGATTTTCTCGCTCAGCTCCGACTCACCCTTGTTCCAATCACGGCACAGAAGGTGATTTCCACGACACCCGCTGAGGCTTGAGATGCACAGAGGGCGATTTTCCACGACCCCCGGCAATGAGGGTTGAGATGCCACAGAGGGCGACTTTCCCACAACCCGGCAAGAGGGGTGGAGATCCGCCACAGAGGGCGACTTTCACGACACACGGCAAATGAGGGTGGAGACGCTCAGATGGCGATTTTTCAAACCCGGAAAGAAAGATCTCAAGGAACGTAGGCTGGGGAGGTTGGTCGTCTGGGGATCATGGGTTTGGTGCTGGCTGGTTCGTTGGTCTGCTGGGTATCATCGGTCTCTGATCTTCTCCTTGGTCCCCTGGTTTTTGAAAAAAAATTTGTGGGTGGTGGGGCCGGTTGAGAGCGCGGTACCTGGTGGCTTGGAGGGCATCTGTTGCGGGTTTGAGGTTCCGCGAGACGGAATCGTCAAGGACGCACGAGGTGGGAAGGTCAGTCGCATCTTCCTCCAGCCACTTCTCGAGTTGGGGGTATCAATAAGCGGCATATTTCTTTTTGGGGGTGTGTTCTGTGTGTGGGCCGTATTCAAGTAGAATTGTGGAAGTGCTTTATTTTGCTCATTGTACATTACATTTCTTATTCGGATAACTCTTGCTCTTTGTGTGCTTCCTTCCCCATTGTAAAATAAATCCGCTCTTGTTGAATGTACAGCCATCTCGTTCTTTGTCATTCTGTATTGTTTTGCAGGTGCGTATTGGGGATAGGAAGGCTGTTTGTTGCCGTATTGTTCATTTGACAGACGGCCCGGTAACTCTCGCTCGGGTTAAACGGTTGAGCACGGGTAACGATTCGTTCGCTTGAGCTCTGCTGAGGGTGTGAATCGAAGTTTCTTGTCTTCGGAATGATCATGACGCATAGACTTCCGAAAGGATTTATTCTGAATATTTGCGGCCAATTCGTGCAGTCGAAGCCAAAACGAATTTTCAGTCCTCATTTGTTAAGCTGCGTTCAGAGAAACCTTCCATATAAAGAGAGGGACGCTTTGTCGTCCCTTATACAGGATTTACAATTGAAATATAATTGTTTGAAACATCGTAAAAAAATTGGAAATTTAACGCGATTGAAGCACGATAGATACGGCGAGCGTTGCCGCGTTGGACACGCTGGCTCATGTCTTCCTGAATGGAACGACGGGGCGAACTCCTTTTACTCTCCATGCTTATCAATAGAGGCAGACAACCGGACAGTTTGGAAAAAGTTTGTTTATTATGATTTGTAAAGAGCACGTGTATACAAGCAAGTGTCACGATCGAGAAATCCTTATGCGGGCACGTAGCCCCTCTCGTCAGTCACTTGTACAGATACGAACAGGTCCACAGTCATTCTGGGAAAGAGAAGAAAGAGGGAAGGGAGAGGAAGAAGAAGCAGCCGGGGCTGGGTTGGGGGTAAATAAGGGGGTGGGTGAATGTGCAATGCAAACTGTTTTGAGAGTTGTGAAGGGTGAATGGTGTGGTGTGGATTAATTGGTGTGAGTGAGGTGTGACATCATCTGAGCCCTGAAAGGACAGTTGGTGCTTTGTGTTGATTGCTCGTGGCGTCAGAGGAATGAGGTGAACGGAGATGAGAGAAAGTTCGTAAGTCAGTGTGTGTTGGACGACGTGACCAGGAACTCTCTGCTGGACTGTCCTTCTGCTGGTGTGGACTTCGCTCACTTGTGCTTGTTCTCCAGACACCAGCCTGTGGTCTCTCCTTCCCAGGTGTATCTTGTTCGGGACTCTGGTTCAGATTTTAGAAGCCCGTTCTGCGCTCCACCAGACACGACCTCTCTCATTTTTCCTCTCTGCAAACCGCACTGTGCACCGTCATTTGCACTCCTCACTACGCACGGAGCACCTCGAGTTTTCCTCCTCTTTCCCACCTGAAAGCGATACTGGGTTACGCTGGTCTGTCGCGTCAGGTATCCTCGAGGTCGAATCCACCTCGAGTTTCTCCACTTCTTGCTGTCTCATTTCTCAGGTGTGTATCTGATTGGCGCTGTCGTGTTATTTGTTAAGTATGATGGCCCTGTGTGTAGTGTAATCTGGTGGGCCATGTCGTGCTAATGTAAGTTTTAAGATGTGTAAGTTATCTGTATCTGGTTTCGCATCCAACTCTGTCTCTTTGTTAATTTTGCATTTCTTTTTGCTCACCGCACGAATCATGCTAGATAATATTGTTCTTGTATTAAAATCTTTATTATTGTGCCACATTGCTTTCCTCGCCATAATTTATTATAAACCTGCTTATATGAATAATGTACTCATTCCTGTCCTTTTCTATTGGTTAGCACAGTCCACACAACACGTTTCTGGAAGTTCTGCAAACACAATACTCTTATTAGCTGGTGTGTATTGGCAGCCGCTTGTGTACCTGCTAGTTAAGTTAACACAAGCCGGGGTGCGGGAGCTTTGGGTTGTAACGCCTGAGGGCACAGAACTCGCTTGGTGCGGTCAATCCACCGGAACTGCAGATTGGCGGTACATTCAGCGTTTGTGGTTGCTTGCACTCGCCACACGTAGTTTTTGTGCGCTGCTCAGGAACAGGATTCTGGAGGGAACCAAGAGCTTCTCCTCGTCGGCGAGGATGAAACCGGATCACAACAATATCACACAAAGTTTTCTTTTGGACACGCTGATTTTCACATCTGATGTTTTTGCACTTATTTCTCGTAGGTTAATAAGGATAGTTTATACGAGTTAATTGTGATCAATGTAGTATTGATTGAATTGGGCCGACGGTGAGTGTGTGATTGTGTCAATAGTCTTGATGTCAATCATGTGAAGTTTATTTTATTTTTTAATGTATATTTTTATTTAGATCCTGTTGTGAAGTATGAAGTATCAAGTCTGAGATCGTGGATGATCGTCCTTCAAGACAAGGGTGAACCTGATTTTATGAATACTGCGTGTGGACCGGTTCGCAACGCTAACTACGTCGTTGCAGAGATGACGTCACAGAATTTATTGTGTTGGTCTCGATTTACAGCCAATCATCACAAACTTATATTCTACCAATTTTATTTGTAACTGGGTGTATTTATTATATTTACTTGAAATTTCATTTGTGATATCAGAGAGGTCGCAAGTGGTCGAAGGGTCAGGGTCCAGTCTTATCTGTCTGATGGGTGTAAGGGGTCCAAATAGTGTTAAGCCATTGAGGGGTCATTTGGTCATTTGGCTTTTGGGCTTTCGGGAGTTCAGCATCTTTTTGGGGTCTTCGAGGTCTTTTGTAGTCTCTGTGGTCTTTTGGGTCTTGGTTTAAGGGTTCTGGGTCATAATGTGAGTACATGTCATGCACATGTGAAATACAGTTTTTTATAAATTCACCAGATACATGACCTCACATGTGTTTGGAGCTTTTGGTTTGAACCTTGCTGCTTAAGAGATTAAAATTAAAGTTTTAAATTTTAATATCATTCCTCACCAGATTCAACGTCATGTATGTCATCACAAGATATTTTAACCGTCGCACGATGGAGAGGGGTATTGTGTTTGGTCCGTTTGTTGTCTGCTGTCAGTCTTTGTTTGTCCGCACAGAATTTGGTGTCTTGGTACAAGCCGCTGTCGATCGCAATCACCATGGCGACTACTGCGTGTGGAATGTTGTAATCATAAATTATGCGTCATATTCACGTGGGTGTGCAACCTGTTCGACAAAACGTTGAGACTCTATTGCTTTGAGACTGTGCGGAAAAAATTGAACTTGAGCACAGCAAGTACTCCTCATGGGAATAAGTGGTGTTCTTTTAATGACGTCTAGGTGCCTTACGTTATTGGACCGTTCATAATTGCATTTGTAACACGTCGACATCGACTAGTATGAAAGTTTTTGAGGGTTCTCGGTAAAATGGAACATCAGGAGAAAAGAAAATGATGAAGTCATCGGTTCACGATCGGTAATTCGGCAGCTTATATTTTTTAAAAGAATAAAAATTCAAAAATTTCTCTCTGAGTGGACTGAACAGATCGAGGTGAGAACTTTACTTGTATGACACCTATCCATGAGGAAAAAGGTTACACATATAAATATAGGTCAACGATGGTTGTGGCAGCATATTGGATTTCACTAAAACCTCCAAAAGTCTCTCAGAAGGCTCGGAACAGATCGAGGGGAAATTCAACAAATGTTCTCGCAAGCGTGGTGGTATAAGTCGTTTAGGAATAATTGATAGGAGTACACATGGCTTTGACACCATATTGGATTTCCTAAAACTCCAAAATCTTCTCCGAATGGTGGACAGTCGAGGGGAAACTTCAACAATGTTTCAAGCGTGGGTGAAAGTTCGCTAAGGAATATTGATAGGTCACATTGGTTGAAGCCATATTGGATTGAAATAATCTATATATTAATTCGAAGGAACAATTTGTGCTCTTCGAGCGGTCGGTCACGTTTTTCTCGGGTACTCGTGACTGGACTGAAAGAAACTTCGTACTTAAGAGTGGATTCGCACATTGTGGAATAGTCAACTTTCAATTCTGAAGAGAATAACACTTTTCGTTTTTACATTCGTTTACATGGCGACGTGTGACGTACGCTGAGAGGCGTCAGCGACGTCATGACAATCTCGGCCTCATCGCTGACGTTTACGTTGTTCGTCGAGCAGGACGTTAACTCGCTGAGGCGGTGTAATTTCACTCCAGAAAATAGGTCTGCAATGTAAACCCTCTTCTGCACATGCTGACTATTACCTAGAATGTCGAATTTGACAAAAATATTGTGTAACAAGAAATTGTATTTCTATATATTATACTGAGGACAATTTTGTGCTCTCTCGGGTCCGCGTCACGTTTTTCTCGGTACTGTGACTGGAGTGAAAGACTTCGTACTGTAAGAGTGCATGACATCGGTCAATGTCATCTTTCACTCTGAGCAAATAAACAGCTTTTGTTAGACGGGGGCGAGATGAAGAGGCGGGGGCGGGGGATGAAGAGACGGGGCTAGGGAGTGGAGGAGGGGGCAAGATAAGTCAATTTCTGGGCGGGGGTAAGCAATTGAAAAGGGGAGACGGGGGGAAATGGGGTGGGGGGATGAGTGGCGGGGCTGGGGTGATTCGGTGGGGTTGAGTGTGAGGGGTGGACGGGGGGTGGGCAGTGGGGCGGGGAATCAAGAGACGGGGGGTGCGGAGTGAAGAGGCGGGGGCGGGGCGTGTAATTAAATTTTTTGGGCGGGGGTAAGCAATTGAAGGCGGGGGAGTGGAGGCGGGGGGAATGGGCAGGGGCGGGGGGATGAGTAGGCGGGGCAAGCACGCCGTGTCCATGTCTCGAGTGTGTTGAGCTGGTGAGGGTGGTTGAATGAAGGAATCGGTCTGTGACGGGGTTTCGGCTAGTATTAAATAATTTTTCTCTTGGAACGCTTAATAATGGAATGTGCCAATTGAATGAATTCTGACACTGAATGATATCCACAATTCTTGCAGTAAACACTCGTTGACTATTGTTATGGCGAGTTCATTCTTTTTCTGCAGAGAAACAATGAAAACGTTTCGTTCACCAACTCTGCACAGTTCTTCAACGAAGAAGATATCAATCATCATTCCAACAACGAGAACAACAAACGAATCACATGGGAAGAAACCTACAAGTGTTTGTGGTGTTCGAGATTTGTGTTGCTTATCAAACTTGAAAATACACAAACGAACTCACACGGGGAGAAACCGTACAAGTGTTTGTGTGTTCGAAGGATTTAGTTATTATCACACCTTGAATATCCAAACGAACTCACACTCGGGGAGCAAACAGTACAATGTTTGGTGTGTTCGAAGGATTTAGTCACTTATCAACCTTGAAACCACAAACGAACTCACACTGGGGAGAAACCGTACAGTGTTCTGTGTGTTCGAAGGATTTTAGTTCATTATCAACTCTTAAACCAAACGAACTCACCTGGGGAGAAACGTAAATGTTTCGTGTGTTCGAAGATTTTAGCATTATCAACCTTGAATTCCACAAACGAACTCACACTGGGAGAAACCGACAAGTGTTCTGTGTGTTCGAAGATTTTATTGTCGTTATCAACTTGAATCAAACGAATCACACTGGGGAGAAACCTACAAGTGTTCAGTGTGTTCGAAGATTTTAGTCAATTATCAACTTGAAATCCACAACGAACTCACACTGGGAGAAACGTACAAGTGTTCTGTGTGTTCGAAGGATTTTAGTCATTATCAACCTTGAATTCACAAAATTCACCTGGGAGAAACCGTAAAGTGTTCGTGTGTTCGAAGGATTTAATCAATTATCAACCTTGAAAGCCACAAACGAACTCACACTGGGAGAAACCGTACAATGTTCTGTGTGTTCGAAGGATTTTTATAATTATCAAACCTTGAATTAGTCAAACGAGACTAGACTGGGGAGAAACCGTACAGAATGTTCTGTGTGTTTTAAGGATTTACTCTTGATTCAACACTTTAAATCACAAACGAACTCCACTGGGGAGAAACAGTACAATGTTCTTGTGTGTTAAGGATTTAGTCATTCATCACACTTGAAATCCAAAACGGAATTCACACTGGGGTGAAACATAAAGTGTTTGTGTTTTCGTAAGTTTTTTTTCGTGATGTGTCATCTCTTGAATAAAAAACAAACTGCACACGGTGCGAACATTTTTGGTTGGATACCCCCCCCCATGTGAGTGATCGAGCGTGTCAGTTATTAAGCAAACTAATGGAGGAATATGAAAGAGAGCAACACCCTGATATTACCATTCTGGCTACGATCCTCGAGTGTCATGTTAACTCCTAACAAGAGCCGAGTCCTACGGCCTATTTGGGAAGCAAAATAGCTGACTGCACACAAAATATGGACCTTCTCTCTGCTCCCCCCACCGCCTTCCTGTGTCTGTGATCTGTCCCCTATATTTCAAGGGAGTTCAAGGTCACCAAAACCCAACTGGTTGAAACTGCCAAAATACGAAATACGTTACTGCTATTACTCTTTCATTCCTTTTTTCCCGCTTTGGAACAAACTCCCAACACTCTCTTCAATCCCACTCCTCCCTCCAGGCCTTTAAAACAGCTGTTCACCACAATATCTGATCTTCCCCCATCCAAAATCTTGATTTTTACTACCTCCGTTAATCCACCCCAAACCTACTTCCTTCAAATTCCCTGTTTTCCTTCCTGAAAGTCCCTATAGTACCATCTTGTTTACCCCGTGTACCC
>JAXMNL010001046.1:0-24629 GCA_035128595.1 Eptatretus atami
TAATGTGATATTAAACCAATGAATGAAGTATATATTAATGTGATATTAAACCAATGAATGAAGTATATATAAATGTGATATTAAACCAATGAATGAACTATGTATTAATGTGATATTAAACCAATGAATGAACTATGGATTAATGTGATATTAAGCCAATGAATGAAGTATACTGATTTAGCGGCACAATAAATAAACTATCGTATTTATACGTATGCAAATCTAGTTTTTGTTGCATAATTGAAGTTTTCATCACTTTAGTGACAGAGAGTACAATGCTTTAAATGTAAAACCTGACAAACAGTAAATGCCAAAAATATCTGCTAGGAATGTTTTGAACACCATGGGACCACTATTCTCAATGGGCACAACTCGAGATAACTTTAGAGCCCACTGAAGATCACCTCCCAAGGCTTTGTCTGTTGTAGCTGAAATGGATAAGCATCACTCTGTCTCTCCTGTAATTGTTGAATTGCATCTCAACATTCTAGGAATCTCCCGCGATGAGCCTGAAACACAAGTTGTTGATCTCTCACATTTCAGGCAGCTCATTGGTCTCTGTTTTTATTTACGCCTCTCGGTCTTCCCATGTCTCTTTTCTTTAGTTCTCGACCCTCATGCATCCCTTCAGAATGTCGTCCTCAGCAACCTTCCTAAGATCCAGTCCTTACCCCACATCTCGACTCTTTTGTTCTCTCACTTCCCGTTTTGTGGCACTCCCTTTCCTCCAGGGCCCACCTCAATCATGTCACCCCCATCGAACCCACAATTCGTTGTATTTTTTTAAACCGCCATTGACCCACATACCAATCCTCTAATTGTAGGTGCTGTTCATCAACTACTCCTCTCCTCTTTTCCTCGTTTTAATTTCCTTTCTTACTGCATCCAACTGTTGACCCACATACGGTTTACATGTGTGCATCCTCAGTATAGGCCAACGTACAGCATATGTGTGTACACACACACACAAGACAGACAACACACACACAACACACACACATCACAACACAACACACACACACACACAACCAACAGTATAGAAATCAAACAAGAAGGATGTCCAAAGTTTTTCCTTTATGTATTTTTTTGTGTACATGGGCGTTCGACAGGCAGCAAATCAAGCACACCGAAAAACCCGCACAGGGAACAGAGCGGTTTGGGGAGGGGCCGCCATAATCAGCCTGACCTGAATAATTTCAAATTTTTTTCCTGTTAGGTTTCCCCTGTTTGTATTTTAGCGGGGGACCGTTATAAAAGCCATGCTCCACCCCAGTTGTTGTGAAGGCACGTTGGTCATCAAGAGTGTGTGAGATTGGTTTTTATTGGGAGTTATTGTTAGAAATCTACGCTTCGTGTTTAAACTCAATTATGGTTAATTTCGACTCTTTAATAGTCTTATTGGTCTGCAAATAAGCAAATAGGCAATTTAAATTAACGATAAACGACTGTGGCAGCCAATAGGAATTGGTGTATGTTTGATTGTTTTCAATCAATTTCCTTCCCCTCCCCCTCTTCCCCCACTCATTTTTTTCCTCCCCCATGCAAAATACGCGCGTTTCATTACATGGTTGCAAAGCAACTGTAACAGTATGTCTCCGAAAAACCAAAGTCTATGGTCTAAGCAAAACGATGATGACAGACCTTTCGTGACAATTGCAGCCGTTTTTAAGCGGTTTGGCTTCGTGATTCAAGGGATTCCCTACATGCTAAAACACGAGGCAACACAGATGGAGTCATACGATAATTTTCAAATTTTACCACTACCGGTGTAACAGATGAGACCCCTTTATTTAATGTTGGACTACCGCTCCCCCCCTATCCCGTGTCTGCGGCGAACTTCGCCGACACAGGATTTATATGCATGTTGATAGAATCAAAAAGGAAGAATGCTTTAAAAGACAACACTATCACAAAGCTTCAATTTCCGTTCATTACATGCCGGGGCCGGAAGACCTTTATTGGTTGAGTTCAAGCAGGCGTGGTCGACGTGCTTTTCGTCGAGGGAGCCAGTGAGCTCGGGTTACGTCGGCAGAGAGCTCCACTGTAATTAGGCGTGGTTAATCGCACAAATGGTAACGTGCTTTTGGAGGATCAGATATGCCTATCGAGCAGGCATAGACAGTTAGGTCCTGTTTGCGATTCACGCAATCCTCCTCGTATCTTGAGAACCGAGAATGAATTCATCAGTAAGTGAAAGCCTTTTTTTTTTTCAATTAACGCTCAACATGAAATACTGACAGGTGTCGTGACGTCACGAGAGCGCTGTCTGATTGCTTCGGTTCACTGCTCAGGGCCAAGGAGGTCCATAAATGCTTGCTTCACATGTCAGAGATCGTATCCGCTTTCAAGATCTTAAATTCCATTTCGGTAAATGAGTTTATCCTATCAGCACTTCGACTTCTGTGCAATCGAGATCTAACTGAGTTCCTTTTATTCTCGATTGCACTAAATTTCTTCATCGTGAAACGCGAAGCAAGAATTCTGAAGCTAACATAATACACGTGACAAGCACACGACAGAAGGCATTTAAATGGTTGGTTTAAAACATTTTACCTCTCTGCTGAAGCACGTTGCAAAGCTGCGTCACTCACTGTACCCTCCTCTGCTTCCAGGTAAAAGCGTGACAATTGACGAGCCGGTTGCATCTTGGAGCAACTCCCGTTAACCCCACAATTTCCACTATGTCTCTCCACATCGCCTCAATAACCTCATTTTTTACTTCTTTCAGTAATTGCCACCCCCGACCCAACATCCTCTTCGACAAATGTGGCAACCAAAAGTCGAACGATAGTCTAGGTTGATACACAACCTTGAAGGATATTCCAGGTGCGAGATGGCCGCCCTTAACCCATCCCGCAAACTCCTCATGCCGGGCACTTTACCATTCCCACAAATGGCGCCATCATCCAATACCCCTTTTGGCGTAGACTGCTGTAACCACTTCCATTCTGGCACACTTCCATTGGTCTGCTAGAATTATGGCATTCGCACCCTGCTCCTTTTACTTCCTCTTATTATTTCATCTCAAAGCGCCTGGGAAGGGAAGAAGCCGAGTGCCTCTATCGGTGGACCCAGAGCCAGATACAGTGCGCAAGGTTTAGGCTTGCTCTCGAACAGTTTCCTGTCTCACTCTTCTTGGACAAGCTTATCTTAACGTAACGTGACATCCGGACATCTCCCTACCCCACCCCGTCACTCCAAACAATCGATTGAAGAAGATACAAATTCCGTGCACAACGCCTTCACCCAACGTATAAAGTAAACATGAGTACACATAGGAAAAAAATAAAAGATTAATAAACCTGCCTCTTGTTCTTTTAAAACAAACTAATTCTTCTTACCTAAGAAACTAGTAAAAAAAGAACAGACCAGTTATTTATTTTTTTTATCTTAAATTAACATGGAAACAACTTTTTTTTATTTTTTTTATAAATGCATCTGCGCTTCAACCTTCATTCTCATAAATCAAACCTACATTCAACTGTTAACTTACGCTGCTTCTCCTCGATCCCCCAGCGTCTGCCGCAAACATCTTGACTTACATCCTTGTAAGTTGAATGCACGACAATGCAAAACACTAACTACGATATGCGAAAAAGAAGAGAAAGCACAAAAGTTTGAAGCTCCAGAGTTTGACGTGAAGAGCCACAGCTGCGCGGTCGCTCTAGAATGACTTACGGCGCTGGTTTACGATGGGCCAGGAGCTATCGCATCGGGAGCAACGATGGCGAAGTAATTGATTGCAAGTCATGTTGGAGCTGGCAACAGTACACAGACAAAAGTACATGTTATAGATAAATCTCCGGCGGATCTTTACCGATTGAGTTCGGATGTCGGGCCTCGAGCACTACCCGTTGCTCTTCCCCAGCAAAACAGAAAGGAGTGATAAGTCCAAAGTTTTTTCCAGCCTTACACCCCCCCTGTAATGATAGTATTAAAATGTTTCCTTACTTATCACAATCCTCTCCAGTCTATCTATCTCGTTCAACTCTCACCCATACGTGCTGTGCTGCCGAGAGTTTTTTTCCGCGTACTGTTCTATGAGCTCGCATAACTAACTCTTCGCTCATGGTACAGCAGGGGATCAGTGCTTAATATGCACCACATGTTGTGTATAAGGTTCCTATAGAGATGCTGAATTTGGCCTCGGGTCCGGGGTAATACCTGCCTTGTGCATGTTTTTGATCGTTACCCTTTCTTCCATCTCCCACTTCCCCCTCTGCGTGAATTCCCACCATCACAGCAAGTGTACGTTAAATGCAGTATTTTAATCCTGCAACCTATTCCCAATCCCCCACCTTCCTACCACCTCGAATAGCTTAGCCACAAGGCCATAGCATAAAGCAGTTTGCAACGAAGCTCTCATTTACATTAAGTGCATTTGAATGACGATGCTCGGATAAACAAAGCAGTTTGACACACCTCCTTAAACAAAATCTGTTCTCGAGCACCGAGCTGTTAAACTGCCCAGTGTGCGACGACAAATTCATTTAGCACATTAGGCTTACGCATCTTTTGTTCTCAAATTTGCCTTTCAGACGAAAATATTTTCATCTCCTGACAGGATCTAACATGTGGGAAACCGATATGGATGAGCTTTTGCGAAAACATGGTGGAGATGGACACCACACAGGCCGACTCGTGCTAGACAGTTAAGCACAGACACTACCTATGTTGATTTTGATTGCTTCCGATAATGATATAAGCGTCACCATGCTAACAGGACACAATCAATAACTGTTAAATGGCTACACACGCTCACAAAAGTCGAGCAAAAGCAACACTGTAAAATGCGATCGTGAATGAAAAATAAAAATAATAGCCAGTCTCATTTTTAGCCATGCGCCATTTGATCACCTCTGCACCATACACCCCTCTAGTACTTTTGCTAGGGTGGACACATTGAATGGTTTGCAGCGTGGACACAATAGGACGTATGCGTTCACAATGATCAGTAAAGAAGCTGTGTCGCCCGGAGCCGATATACAACTTGTTTTCTTAGATTTTGACAAGAACCCGGTCAATGCGGTGAGGAATCTTTTTCTTTGTGCACACCGAGCTGCGGAGACTAGCTCAGATGGGTTCACAGTTGCCAAGAGCGCCTTGCAAAAACTCATCTTGGACGAAAGAACACTGTAAGTAGCAGTTCAGGTAGGCACTTTTTCCACACCTACCTCTTCTTTACCTCTGAGGGCTTGCGACCCGTAGCTTTGCATCACGAGAAGAAAAGCATGGTGCAAAAAGATGCCCAAGCTGGAGGTAGTGGGGATCCGAGGGAAGGACCAATCTGGACGAGAACGTCCACGTATTAAATCAGCATATGCATCGACACAGTCGGCGAAACAAGACCAAAACACATCACGATTGGTTCAGACTTTCTAAACTTAAACAGAGTACGCCCTCTGATGCATAGTTCCGTACCTATATTTTCTCCATGCAGTAAGTAGTCCTTTTTCCTATTTTAGCTTCTGCCTTCCTGTGTTTAACGACGAACAAGACGCACATCTGTGATTCATAGTCCTCGGAACGTGCAGTGAGTGAGGAAAATGAAACAAGAAAGTAAAAGAAACGAGGAAAATAAACACGTTTGCCACTAAAAGTCATCATGAGCCCGGCATCTTCACCGCCGAGCTCCTGTGTTTAAGCCGGAACACGATCATAAAGAACCTATAACAGGGCACAGGACAGTAATATCTCAACATCTCGACAGCTCGCATCTCTCCCCCAGCTAAGACATGTATACTTGCTGGGAAAAGTTATCCATCCAGGTGGATATTCAGGGACGGTGAGGTCAATCGACAGATTCTAGGTTAATCATGGCCATAATATGATGACTCTAAAAGTTTAACTACCGAACACAAAACCTGAGATAGACCAATAGAGAGTAACGGTACTCCTTTCAACATACCATTTGTCAGATCCAGTGGATAGTCACTCCGACAGCAGAAGGGCAGAGTACACGTGGACTCATAACACATTCTTATTTCAATTGGCTACAACTTATCCAAACCAACTCCATACTTCCCCCCCCACAACCCAATCGTCTTCATACATCCTCATAACATATTACCGACAAGATAAGCAGCTTATTTTCCATTGTTGAGGTTGATATATATCCACTCGAAAGGGTTTGGCGAGGTGTCGACCACGGCGCAAAGAGCAGCTCCATTCTTGCTTATAAAAACACTTGCTGCTCCACCGAATAACGGAGTCAACTTCTTAACACTCAATTTCTTCCACGTGAGCGTCGTACGTTGTCGATTTAACACGCTTCTTTAGACAGCACAAGTACTTGTGTTTATTTTGCTTTCTTCCTTTGCATTACTTACTCAAGTACTCCAATAAAGTCTTCCGTCCATCCAATTTCTTCTGTAATGCTCAACTTTTGTTCTTCATATTGTCAAGGACCAAAAGAATTAAAATAAAATTGTGCGTTTTTTTTTTCCAAATCTCAGGCTGCACATGTGCAGCTTCTTTCCCCAAAGGAAACACAGATGACAGGGAGAGAACACCACCCACCGGTCCTTGAGGAAGCCTGGTGCATACCTACGATTGTCTTGTATGCAGCAAGGAGTGTTGAGGTGGTCGTCGAGCTGGTTGCCCTCACCTCGTGACACTGCCTGTCATTTCCCTTCCTTCCCGAAGGCTTTCAATTATCACTTCAACTCCGCGTAAAACATTTTGTTCTTGAGGGGGGAGGTGTCGGGGTAAAAATCCAGAACATCTAAGATACACATATCTAATATCCTGCATGACAATTTCTCATACAGACAGAAAGGACGACACTAAAACAGGACAGTAGGAAATTGTGGAAGATCGAGTTCAAAACAAGATTGTAAAAGGACATTATGGACCAGAAGGTTTGGTATGAGTGGGGCGTCAACTTTCCCATAAGTAGTTACTAAAATTGCCTGGTGTCTGTATCATTTCTGAAGCACGCTGCCACCGCTGATGCTGTACTCATTTCCGCCTCGGAGGAGTACAGGTTAGTCAACCACCACCTCTGTTATTCAACGCTGACCAAGCTTATCAAATTCTAACGAGCCACTAACTTTTACGCCACACCGGCTAGTATTAATACGTCACGTAACATGTGTGTTATATTTAGTTCAATGTCCGTTCATATTGGTGCACACTAACATGTATATGTCACGAAGGCTATATGTGAATGGATAATATGAAGCCAAACAGTGTGTATCAATATGAAAAATTTTATGTCCAAGATAAATTGTGGCACGAAAGATATGATCCGGAAAATGGTTTTTATATTGTGGTTACTGCTAATACGCCCGTATAAGGCAGTGTAATAGTAGGTCAGTCAGGTTAAGGAATACGCGGAGCACACGTCGCTGTTCCACTTTCCGCCGGTAATCCAGGGCTCTTACGCCCCCGGGACGCCTGGCCCCCATCTCTGAGATGCCCGATAACTGGCTGCAACCCGAGCACGTAGTCGGCCCACTGCGCCTCCGCTCACGAGGCTCCCTCGCTGAGAGAATTGGTGAGAGGATCAGACTCAGGAAAAGCCACATGTCCATCCAACGCGCAGGCTAATGCACGGCATCAGATAGAATCAAATCTATCCGGTCTCAGCAATCCCGCCGTTGCAAAATTCCGACAAAGCGATTAGCAGGGTTCTCTGAGACCGGCTACCTTATTTTTCCATTTCAATCTCTGTTCAAGTCAGTCTCATCATCGGAACCAGATGGAAGCCACCAAGATTGAATCGACTTTCTCCTCTCACCAGTAGCCACAGCCACACCCATCGATCCTGTGAATCCATGCAGCTATCCTAGACCCGTCTATCCGTCTCTTTTTACTCTGCTCACAGCCAGTCAGAGACTTGAACTTTCATATTGTAATGTGATATCTCCTCTCTGACGAACTTTTCACCACATACATGTTACAGTACATTATTGCATGCTAAGATGGCATGAAATGCCTCTAATCTTCTAGCTTTCATAGGTTTACCAGTATCCCTTGTCTTTTTTTCTCTCATCTTGGCACCTTGATATACCCATAGATATGTTATATTCCAATAGTGTTCTCCTCCCTCATATTGTTGCTTTTTTGATTCTCAGTCAGAGATCTTGACCTCAAGAAGCTGATGCCACGTCCGTTTTATTTCTCTCAGACATCTCTCCTTTTCCGCCAACAATGCTTATTGTGGGGCAGCCCACCATGACAACTCCAAGTAACCAACTCGAAATAAGACGTATCAGTTTCACCACATCTCACAGCACTCTCAGTACCAGAGTATCAGTTCAACATACTATTGATCATTTTGGTGACCCACGAAACCGAGAACCCTCCGAGCATCCTTTTTTCACTTTCATTATTCGCTTTTATCTAATAGATTCACATTTCTGCATTTTCTTTTATCTTTGATTCGTGAAGACCCGAGGGCAAGGATACGCGTCAATCGTTGACCCTTATGTTATTATGTGCGAATATCTTTTCATTCAATTTTATCCTTTACAACCTTTTTGCATTTTTTACGTGTGGTGTTTATTTTCGGAGTGTGCAATCCTCGCGATTCAACTTCCCTCTCCAGAGAGAGAAAAGGCCCTCTCCAGTCAGTGGATGATCCTGTGTCCAGCCAGCACTAGAACTGCACAGCTCGACAACGAGTTTTCCACCAGACCTGAGAAGCTTCGCTGAATGCCACCACATCCTGGATAGCTTTCCATTTCAACCGTTCACCACTTAATCACAGTTGATTGGAGGCTCGCAATAGGTAGTTACACCCCTGACATCCAACTCACAGCTGGTGATCACCTGACAGCCAGCTCACAAGAAAGCCGCGGCCTCACTTCGAACTCTGTTAAGAGGCCACCACCTCCCCTCTTAACTCTCTGTACACGAGGGATGGCTATGCATGGAATTAATAGTCGAATCCGTTTTCTGTAAGAGACGAGAATCACTTGATCAGAGTTGTATGCTCTACCCCATTCACAGATTTATTTTATCTCTGTTTTATAGCGCCGTTACCACATACAGTTTTCTTATCATTTCATCTTTTTTTTGTCAATGGTATTCAGGTCTTGAGGACAAATTTCTCTTCGTTCCCTTACTTGTTATCTGCCTCCCACCATCATGCTATTTATTTGTTTGAAGGCACTCCACAACGCTCAGGATTCCCAAACACCCAGCCCCCAATCCCCACTCAGCCTGTTCGCAAGCTCCTCACTACCCTCTCATCCCTGAGTTGCCAACATCCCAGCCCATCGGCTCCGGACTGTACCATTCTCCCAAATTCTGAGCTGCACCTTCACTGCACCACAAGCCAGTTGTCGACTGATTATACTTGAATCTCCTGTAGCCCTGCATTCTGATCTACCCCATTTTGAGGCTCTATTTCATATTTATCTGTGGTCAATCTCCTGCCACACCTCAGCGTTGAGAATACCCAAGTCCAGGCGACAGCTTGTGCGCCGCTTTTGCACCACCTCATCGCATACCGCCGTCACCCTCAAGTGCGCATGATTCTGCAAAGTACTCATAGCTACTTTGGTTTTTCAGTCGTCCATGGCACCTCTATTTGGGTTTACCAGCACTATCGGTTTTCTATATTATCTCATTTTTGCTGTCTTATCGTTCTTTTTTTTTTTTTATTTCCACGAGATTGCCTTCGCACCAAGACATGCAAGGCTATGCTTTGGCTCTGCTGTTGCACTGATCAACGCACACAGACTCACGCATGCATTTTATTTTCCCTCCGCCTCTCATCGTTTTTGAAACGTACATTTCCTTTCACTTACGCTCGTTTATTATTTAGTTCGTTTGAATGTTTTTTATTTTACATGATCCAGAGCTTCACTGCAACTCCATAGGAAATGGATAAATCCATCAGCATTTATTCTTTTCTACTTTTCCTATTCGCCATAGCTATATATTGTCCCGTTTACTAACCTGCAGAGAGTTCTTCCTATAGCAATGTTAATGCTTGTTTAACAGTCTTTTTTTAAGAAGTAGTGGAGGGAGGTAATCTAGCTTAGATATTAACCACTCTCCTGATATTTTTTTGTGCTACACATCCGCACATACCGATATCACAGAATCTCCTAATATATCTTTTAGCTTGCATCGGTTGGTGTTTAGTAGTGTATAGTTCACTGTATGTCTATTGTGATCAATTATATTTCGGTTTTCTTAGTTCTATTCTAGCAGGTCATACTGCCTCCACCCCCAAATACGTGGGACATTAAAATATCTTTATCTCTTATTATCATCTATTTTATCTACTTTTATTATTTCTATGCTGTAGTCTATGAATGTATATGTCTTTTTTTTTTTTTTTTTTTTTTTTTTTTGTTTTTTTTTTTTTTTTTATTTAATTTTTTTTGTTTTGTTTTTTTTTTATTGTATTTTATTGATCTAGTTTTTTTTTCTTGCTTTTTTTTTTTTAGTCCATTTATCTTATACGTGTTGTTGAGCGCGAGTATTTGAGCTGTAGTCACGACATGCCTGTAGGGAACTATCTTGTGCTGCCTATGTAGTCCGGGACGTCGCGTGCTAGGCTTAATCAGGGGCAACAGCCTTACACTTTGCCAACAGCTAATCTCGGCAACTGTTCTCATCGACCTACCTATTAGCAAGACATTTCTCGTTTTTTTTTTTATTTTTTTTTACTGAATCTGTAGTGTAGTTATTTGCTGTATCTTTAGCAAGCACACCCTTACTCGCAGCCGAGCTGCCCTACCTCTCAGCTCTTCTCTCTCTGTGTGGAGTCACGTACCTCCTTTTCATGATTCAACTCGGAAGTCGCATCATTTGTTCACTTCGATTTTTCTCGCTTCGCTCCCCAGTGCCTCAAACCTCCCGTATCTTTTTTTGAAACGTCTACCAGTGGCTTCACCCATCTTACCTCTTCTTCCTTCATTTTTTTTGCGACTTTTAAAGCACTGCGCGATATAAGGCGCTTTCAATTTGATTTTTTTTATCTTTATCCGATGCTACAGTCGATGTGTAGAGACAATGAAGCCGGGCTCAATTTATTATTATGTGTTTATTTTTACTTTTTCATATATCAATTATCTATTTTTTCGTATTGTGACAGCCATTTGCCATTTTCGCTACCGACACAGTACTGTTTCCCTTCCTTTTCTTGTTACATTGCTGACCACACTCATGGCGTCGAAGCCCTGTTTTTTTTTTTTGGTATACCACTTTCCCCTTTAATACAGAACTTCAATCGTATAAATTAAACACTGTATCAAAGTATTCATTGATTTTTGCACAGTGGCAATACTGTGAAGCAGTCAACTAGGCTGACAGCATTCAAGGAGAAACAGCCCATTTTAAGCTGCGTTGTTCGATTAAGTTTTCCGTGGACTTCAGAGCAAGAGATTACTCAATCACCAATCCGTCATATCCTAACATCTACCAAGCATTGCTTCACAAATATAACCACTATTCTAAAATTGGAGAATTTAAACTGTTTTCTGAGCTTAGATGATTTTTGTAATTTGGCCTAGTTTAACGATTCTGAAGTAGTGGTATGTGCGAAAATGAAAATAAAACCACAACGCTGCTCTCCGAGCATTTAACATGCAAGCTGTGCCAGTAGTAATTCGTAAGCTATGATGACAAGCATTCGAATCCCATGAGTGAGGAAAGAGAAACAAACACTTATCAATGAAAAACTTGTTAAGCCTGTTAACAAGTCAAGGCATGTTTGAGCAGGAAAAAAAACATGTGGCTTCATATCCCCCCCCCCCCCCCCCCCCCCCCCCCCCCCCCCCCCCCCCCCCAAGATTACACGTTCAGACCCTCATACATGAGCGAGGTGGCCTGAGAGCGCTGATAAGATTAATAAATAAGCCAATATTATCCTTCGACAAGGAGTGTTTTAATTAACCCAAACACCCCTTTCCTCATCCCTTCTTGGATTCCTAGTATGCATGCAAAGTTCAGGTGCTGGGTTTCTTGTATGAGAGTTATGAAGGACACACACCCACACACCACACACACACACCACACACACACAACACACACACACACACACACACACACACACACACACCACACACACTTTCTCAGTCGATAGCCACAAAATAAATGTGTGTGATAGCGGTTGCGGAGCGTGTACCTCCTCCGTAACTGCTTAACCATGGAAGAAACCTAAGTCTGAAACTTAGAGCAAAGCATTTAACAAAGGAACTCCAAAGGTGTGCATGAAAGAAGAACTTGTTGTTTGCGGTTAATTTTATAACCCCTTTTGAAGATAAGTAGTACTTACCCGTCCATGCGACGGGTAGGCAACGTGGTGTCACTGTGATTTTGTTGTCTTTTCGCAGGGTCGAGATCTCAAGTTTGGATTTGTCGTTCCTTTTTCGCGTGCCTTTTTCCGAATAGGTGTATTCATTCAGTAGCTTTTTAGTACACGCAGGACACTTTATTGGTTTCTATTCTATTGTTTTTTTAAATGTAGTACTTATTTTTTACATTATTCACTTCGTGAGATAAAAGTAAGCGATCTAGTCATGGTACTAGTACAATATAGCTGCAGTTTCGTGATGGACCAGTTGATGCTTCGTTTTTTAAACAACACTTAGCATCCATTATTTTTAAAATATTAAATCTGGACCATTTGCTCGTCTGTTACATTGTAGGCACTTTGATTACACTTGACACTAATCATTTCGTTGAGTCTTTTATTTGTACCAACTGGTCAGCTTTCGCAGAGCAATATCCAGCAGGGCATGTGGCTTCATTTTTTATACTCCAAAAATTTGCTAATTCACACTCAGTATAGCGAGCTAAAATATTTCGTATAGCGATCAAGAGTTTTTTTGATTTGATATAGTTGACAATTCTTGGACCATTGATTAGTTTCGTCTTGAGACACATAAACACTTAGCTTTTAGTATAGATAACGTACCCCTTTATTCTAAAAAGGGGTAATTTTCCTTTTTTTGGGGGGCGGGGCCCACCCACAAGGGTTTTGTTTTCCATTTCCTTTGGGGTTTTTATCCCAGCCTCTGTCAGCTTAGCATGGAGGTCTTAATTTGCCTTTTTTTGGCCTATTTCAAACAGCCTTGTTTTTCACTCTCAGAGACTACTTAAACTATGTATCAAAATATTATATCTGACTTTAGAATCAGATTCTGGTGGACTAAATCAGTGTCAATCTGGGGAAATCTGAAAATTTTAACAAATTACCGCGGATTTTTCAAGACAGCACTGATTGCACCCATCTTCGATCCACATTTCAAGCAGGCTGTTCACTTGCATCAGGATCGTCCCCCATCCAACATGTATTTTCTACCCTCGTTACCCACCCAAATTCCTCTCCTTCCTAGAGTTGTGCAGGTTTTTCCTTGGAGTTTCCCCATGGGGTGTTTAGCTGTTTTGCATACCTGATTTTGTCCTGCTATCCTGATACGTCAGTGTTACTTTTCACGAGCTCAAGGGGCTGTCACACCTGCTGATCTGTTTTTTAGCAGTCGTGGTGTATTGCAAAGGTCTACAAAAATGTATTTGGAGCGTCCGACTGAACTATATGTTTTTTTTTTTTTTTTAAGTTTGGGATATAAAACGTGATGTTTTTTTAGAACGACACAGAACGTCTTCAATCACGTTAGATAACTTTTTATGATTATTACAACGGTAGGTGCTGAGCGGATGTCGTCGCGAATGTCGACAACCGTATGACCCAATGATAGTGCAACTTATGCATCTAGCCGCTTTTTCCCCTTTATGTTTTGCTATTCATAGGCTGCGGCTCGCATTCAAATCAATAACCCACTAGATATCACGAAGGCTTGAAGCCGCTGCTCACACCTTTTTTCGACATATGAAAAATTGCTGAACCAAGCTGGCAACGTCGAATCGTTGATAGGTAAGTTGTATACGGGTTTTAGAGACAGCTGGCATACGTCGATATCACGCTGTTGCATAACAGCATGTTGAAAATTTCTCCGACGTATCGGCGGTATGACACACGTTCCGCATCGCTGGGCCATAAGTTTTTTATCGTTGACAGCACATCGACACACTTTGTATCACTCTAAGTAGAAACAACGTCGATGTTTGTTGGGTAAGTGGGTTTTAGGCGTTCAGTGTCCAGACTCCCTGGTTTTTTTCTCCTCTTCTTATTGTCTTTTTGATGTTAACAGCTCGATTTCTAGTGCGGTTATGATTCAAATTCATTGTAGCGTTTTTTATTTATCTATATTTACCGCAACTCAGAAATCCGGATTGTCAACATCACCCTGCATACGAAGAAAAAAAAACAAAAAAAAACAGGGAGTCTGTACACTGACGCTAACCATCTACCTTACGTGTTATCGATTTAATCGAGTTAAATTTACAAGTAACGTGTGTTTGTCAACGATCGCACGTAACTTTCATCGCCTAAACACACGTTACCTCATAGTGTTAGAAAAATTTCGGCGTAAGCGAAACATTACCTCGATCCGTGTTCTGACTTTATGATTGGTATACTTTACATGTATTAACGTGTGTGGACGTGTGTCACATTCGCCGTAACGTGCTTACAACTTAATGGCCAAGCGTTATGCGAACGTGTGAGTCATACGTGGCATACGTCGAAAAATTTCATCATGGACAATTTGATCTAAACCTCGGCGTACTAGACTATGACCAGCGTCAAACAGACGTATGACCGACGGTACTACGAAAAAGCCAGCGTTAACACGACGCGATGCCAGGCGATGCCGTAACGTATACAAACTTACCCATATGTATTCGAGGTTATTGTGCCGGCGTTCTAGCCAAAATTTTGCACCGGCGCAGGCCGATACGCGCTCTGGCTAATATCTTCAAGTTGACAGTGCTTTCAAGCTATGTGTAGGAATAAACAAACAAAACCAAATTCCTACAAGAATCACCTTTCTACCATGCATGTGAGAAACAAAAGACCTCGGGAATAGTCTTTATCATTCTTGCTGTTGCCATTCTCCCGCCAGGACCACTGATTTTATATTTCCTATGCGCCGCCAATTCGTCTGAAATGTCACTTATTCCAACACTGAGACATGCGCGGGCACATATTGATTGGTCGAAGATGAGTACAGCATATTATCTTTGTCACAATACTGCCTAAACTCGCGAAAAGTCTTACGGAAGTGGCAGAAGGCGATTTTTGTTATACACGTGATCAAAGTTAAAGTTTAACAACGCTCAGAGAAAAAGATAAAAAAATAAAATAAGAAACATTTCTATGATGTTTACCCCAATTTGATGCACGTTTTTTTAACACACATTCTTCAATGGTATTATCAGCAATTTATGACTAGTTGTTGTAGTCACCCTTTCTATGACATCTCTGAAAACAGCAGTTCCTGTTAGAATGATTTCCAATTCCTAGACAGGTAGACAGACTAAAAACAAATTACTTTGCTTCTCTGTGCGTTATGTTGCTGCTTCAGACGAGATTCCGTACACTTTTCAAATTAGAGCAAAGTACTGCTAAACTAGCATGTGCATGTTCCTTTTCATGTTCCAATTTGTGTCCGCAGTGTTCCAAAATATTAAAATTCTTCCAGCTTTTGTCATGAAATTAAGTCAGTTCCTCTATCATAGCTATCAGTTATACAAACAGTGGAAAACAATTGCTTATCCCGCTTTGCGCCTTCGCATGCTGGGTAATAAACAGGTACGTCGAGGACAACAAATGGGCACCTGCATTCGATTGTGAACATGATGTAAGTTCGCTGTGTGTCTCGGGCTGACATATGGAGACCTCCACCCACAGTCTTCCTAAATGGACATGCTTCCTCACTTACCGAGTATAGAGACCTCCATTGTTCTCCACAGCAAGGAGTTCCTCTCTGACTATGCTTTTTTTTGGAGAGACAGGTATTTCAGTCAACCGTCCCAGTCGGCCAACTCCACCTTGAGAACAAATAAACCAGTCTTGTCCTGTCTATATTGAACGACCAAATCCCAAATAATGACCATATTGACAACAGTTGGCCTTTGCCTGTAATCATGGTTTGCCAGAGAAAGACACCTGCTTGGCCAAATTCCTCTGAACAAGTGTTCTGAAAGTAGCGACCCCTTGTGCGCAATCCAGGACTGCACCCGTTTTCATTTCCCACAATAACATCAAATGTGGAAAATGTACTTGGCAGGAGTTCCATATATTACTGACTATTCAGCATATAAATAAACACAATACCCAAACATAGAATAAGTCATTTGCTAATATCTATCATTGCTCACGGTCTGTATCATATTCATACTTCAGGAAACCACCGATGACATGAAGTATAACTTGATTAGGTGGAAGGCAATGACATGAGAGTATGTATAATGAGGAAACCATATGAGATGAAAGTATGTATTGATTAGGTGAAACCCAATTGATGAAGTATGTATAGAGGAGGAACCATGAATGAAGTATGTTTGATTAGGTGAAAGGCCAATGAATGAATATGTATAGATGGGAAAACCAATGACTGAAGATATGTATTGATAGTGGAAAGCCACATGAATGAGTATGTAGAGAGGAAACCAATGAATGAGAGTTGTATAGATGAGAGGAAACCAGAGAATGAAGTATGTTTAGCATGACGGCAAACCAATGAATGAAGTATGTTAGTGATCGGAAACCAATGAATGACCGTATGTAAGACTGAGGAACCAATGATGAAGTATGTAAGATGAGAAAACCAATGATAAGTATGTATTGATAAGGTGGAAGCCAATGATGAAGTATGTATAGAATGAGGAAGCCATGAATGACAGTATGTATTAGATGAGGAAAGCCAATGAATGAAGTATGTATATAATGAGGTGTAAGCAGATGATGAAAGTATGATAGATGAGAAAGCCAATGAATGGAATTTGTATAGATAAGGTGGTTAGCCAATGAATGAAGTATTGTATAGATGAGGAAGCCATGGAGAGTATTATAGATGAGGAAAGCCATGAATGGAAGTCATGTATTAGATGAGGTGGGAGCCAATGATGGAAGTAGATAGATGAGAAAGCACGATGAATGACGTCAGTATAGATGAGGAAATCCAATGAATGAGATGTATAGGATGTGGAAGCCAATGAATTGAAGTATGTATGATGACGGCGAGGCGCGGCGGTGGTAAGCCAAGAATGAGATGTATAGATGACGGTGGTAAGCCACAATGAATGAAGTATGTTAGATGAGGTGGTAAGCCAAGCATGAATGAAGTATGATATAGATGAGGAAAGCCAATGAAATGAGGTTATTATGATGTGGGAAAGCCAATTAATGATGTATGTTATTAATAAGCGGGGAAGCCAATGAAGATTTCTATTGATAGGGTGGCTAGGCACATGATGAGTATGATTTAATGAACGGACTAATGAATTAGTATGTATTGATGAGGGTGTAGGCCAATCATTGAGGTATGTATTGATTCAGGCTCAGCCAATGAATGGAAGTATTGTACTTGAAGATGGCAGTAAGCCAATATAATAAAAACATGCATTGTGATTATGGTACACCAATTCATGAAGCATATGTATTGTAAGGACATAGTAAGCAATAAAGAACACATATGCCTGGTAATGTTGTATTAATGGTTTAGCGGTGGTGCGCTTGCGATCCGAGGTCCTGAGTTCATAATTCTGCTTGGCTGTTGAACTTAATATCAGGAGGGGTCACTCAGCCCGTCATCCTTCTAGTTGGCAAAATGCAGTACCAGCTTGCCTGGGATTATTAGCCATTCGAGTATCCTGTGTGTGGCGTGGTGACCCGTCCAGGATTGTGACTAATTGCCAAGGAGACTGCTTCTGCTAGCAGCCACATGAGTATTGGTCCCAATGACATGGATGGTTGAGGATGGATGAATGACAACATAGTATTGAAAGGTATAGCAATGAATGGAAACAATGTATTGATAATAGTAGCCATGAATGAACATGTATGATAAAGGTACGTATGCCAATGATGAACCATGTATTATAAGAGCTATGCCAAGAATGAAGTATGTATTGATGAGCTGGTAAGCCAATTATTACCCTCGCAAAGGAGAGGTATTTGCCTTTTTGGTTTCCGTTGTTCGTTTGTCCGCACAGAACTCTGCGTGTTTTCTCTGCAACTGCTTGTCGGAGGATGAGGACAAAAATTTTCACCATACGTGCGAACACTCATGTGGATGTTTATCATAATTATGACATATATGTCACGTGCTGTGACAGCCATGTTGGAAATCGGAAAACATTGAGACTCTGTATCTCTGAACCACTATCAAGGGAAAAAACTTGAAGCTTGGCAATGGCAATACTCATGGGATTGAGTGTGGGTTTTTTCATGAATAAAGGTGCCTTCTTCATTGATGTCATTATTGCTATCTAGAGGCCTACATCTGATCGTATGAAACATTTTTGAGGATATCTCGGAGATAAAATGGTCCACAGAAAAAGATTTTATGACGTCAATCGCGTCATGTGATTTGCAACATTTATGGTTTTAAAAGAAACCTTCAAAAATTTCTTCTCGACAGTGGCCTGAACAGCTTGAGGTGAAACTACACGTATGCACCGCCTATCCATGGACGAAACAAAAGTCCACACACATGAGTCATCATCACATGTTTGGCAGCAATATTGGATCTTACCCTAAACATTAAAAAAACTTTTCTCCAGAACGGCTGGAAGATCGAGGGGAACTCCACAGAAATGTTTTTCCCCAAAGCAATTGGGCACAGTTTGCGAAGGAATAATGATGTCCACATGGTTTGGCAGCCATATGGATTGAAGAAAAATACTTCATTATGTTCTCTTTGGAACTGCTTAAACAGTCGATATGAAACTTCAACAATTATTGTCTGATTGATGCGGAATACTGTTTTGAATTTTAAACTTGATCGGACACATTGGTATGCCTGGCGAATTGTTTAATTTGTTGAGTGGTTCTTTAAATTGTTTTTTTGAATAAGGCTGCATGTGGCTGTGCTGGATGGTTTGAGGGTTGAGGAATAACAGCGGAAAATGCAAATCTATCCAGGTTCCTTCTGATACTTCATATTTGCTTTTGCTTGTTCGGTTCCTTCTGTGTATTCCAATCAGGACTGTATCTATTTGGTCTTCCATATGATTGAATGAACTTATTTAATTCATTCTAAATAAAACTTTAATAATAATGAAAAAAGTCCATGGTCAGGTGTCCAATTCATAAGGGGGTTGTATCAACGCGGGACGGCCTTTGACTCAGTCATCACGGCCAGCAGTTACAAAGGAGCATTCTAATTATGTGATTTATTTTATGTAACCACCATACACAAACCACACAAAATTTCTGGGTGAGGGTCTGCAATCTCTGATTGCTCTTTCCAGTTAACTATGTTTTGATATGCGCATTAAGCCACTGAATAAGCATGTATTAATGTGATATTACAGCCAATGAATGACGTATTATTAATGTGTATTAAAGCCAATGATATTGAAGCATTGTATTCATTAATATTAAGCCACAGGAATGAAGTAGTTTAATTGATATTAAGCCAAGAATGAAGTATGTATTAATGTGATAAAAAGCCAATGAATGAAGTATTATATTAAATGTGCTATTAAGCCAAATGATTGAAGTATGTATTAAGTTGATATTAAGCATGAATGAGTATGTATTATGTGATTTAAGCCTGAGAGAGTTGTAATTTCATATGATATAAGCCAAGAATGAATATGTGATTAATGTGATATTAAGCCAATGCAATGAAGTATGTATAATGTTGTATTTAAGCCATGATGAAGTATGTATTTAATGTGATATTAGCAATGAATGAAGTATGTTATTAATTGATTATTAAGCCAATTGAATGAATATGTATTAATGTGATATTAAGCCAATGATGAAGTGTGCGATTAATGTGATATTTAATCAAATGAATGAAGTATGTATTAATGTGTATTAGCCAATGAATAAGTCTGTATTAAGTGATATTAACCCAAATGATGAAGTAGTGTATTAATGTGATATTTAGCCAATGAATGAAGTATGTATTAATGTGATATTAAGCCATGAATGAATAGTCATAATGTGATATTTAAGCCAATGAATAAAAGTATATTATTAATGCTGATTATTAAGCAATTATAAAGTTATATATTAATGTGATATTAAGCAAATTAATGAATTATATGTTAATGTGATATTAAGCCAAATGATATAAGTTATATAATGTTGATATTAAGCAATTAATGAGAGTATGTATTAATGTTATATTTAAGCCAATGAATGCATATGTATTAATGTGAGATTAAGCCAATGATTGAGTATGTATTATGTGATATTAAACCAATGAATGAGATGGAATTAATGTTATATTAAAAAAAATGACTGAGTAGTATGTATTAAGTGCGATATGAACCAATGAAATGAAGGTATAATTAATGTGGACATTAACCAATGAATGAAGTATATATTAATGTGATATTAAGCCATGATGAGTATGTAGTATTGTGAATATACAAGAAAAATGAATGAAAGTTATGTATTAATGTGTATGAAACCAGAATGAAGTATGTATTATGTTGATATAAAAAATCATGAATGAGTATGTATTAACTGTGTAATTAAAAATATGGAATGAAAGTATGTATTAATGTGTAATTAAGCCAATGAAGAATATGTATTAATGTATATAAGCAAATAATGAAGTATGTAATAATGTTATATTAGCCAATGCATGGTAATGTATTATGTGATATTTTAAGCACATGATTGAAGTATTATTAACGGTGAATTAACACCAATGAATGAAGTATTATATGTTATAAAAAAAATGAATGAAGTATGTATTAATGTTATATTAAGCAATTTAATGAAGTATGTTAAGTTATTAAGCCATGAATGAGTAGTATAATGTTATTAAGCCAATGTTGACGTATGTTAATGTTGATATTAAACCAATGATATGAAGTATGTATTATGTATATAAAACAATGAATGACAAAGATGTATTTAATGTGTATAAACAATGAGAGAAGGTATTGTATTAATGTCGATATTTAAAAAAATGAATAAGTATGTATCAATGGATCATTAACCAATGAATGAAGAGTCTTATGTGATTTAAACCAATGAATGAAGTATGTATTAATGTTATATTAAAATATGAATGAAGTATGTATTAAAGTGATATTAAGTCCATCATGAATGAAGTATGTATTAATGTGATATTAAACCAATGAATGAATGTTGTATTAATGTGTATTAAACTAAATTACCCCGCGTGTGGGGTGACGGTATCTTAAATACCACTTCTCAATTTCAGTGAGGTAACCGCGAAACAGATCCAAACTAACCGTTTAGATAAATAGTTCACAGAACTACCTAGGATAATACTTACTAACTGACATAATTAATAAATATGATTGTCATTCTAGTCCGATTCAACACCTCAGAATCACGAAGCTGGCAATACGTGGTTTTCGGGTCCGTCCACTCTCTGGGGACATTTCATTTCCGGGTGTAGAAAAAAAAACGAAAAAAAATATGGCTAGCTCTCGGAGTTTGATAATCCTGTAGATTATTCTTCACTGATTATATGCAACTTTGTTCAGAATGAAACTCTGGATCATTAGTATTATAATATTGAGGTTTTTGAAAAATCGTTAGAAGGCTAGCCCAAATTGGCATTAATTATTAATTCCACACGAAGGTTTCGTGACACTTCCACAAATTACAGTAGTATGAAAAACATTTTGTCTGCCAGATCTTAATTATTAATTCACAGAGACGTTCGTACAGCTGCACGAAAGTTAACATGCAGGTATGAAAAAACATTTTGTATGCCAGCATTCCTTAAATTATTAATTTGAAATGTAGCTCATTGATATATTAATCTGAAGCCCGAAGCATTAGCATTATGATCACTTATCCCTATCCGGGATCCGTGCGCCTCGCCCCACAGCCTTGCCCAACCCTTATGTCCGCCGAGGTGATTATGTTAGATATCGGCACGATCAAGAGGAGCCTGCAAATTAATCCTGCTGTATGCACTGATTGATGCAATCGTCGCGCGGAATATTCGTTGTTCAAAGTGTTGCATGATTAATCACGAATACAGTCACTCGAATTGTACGCCGACATACCTTGCTAAACAATCACCTTCGCCCCAGAAAACCACAGTTCAATCTGAACCACGCTGGCCACTGCTCAGACGCGCATGACGGATATGCCGTTTGGTTTAAAGTGACTCGGCATTTTGGGCGCGTGCACGAAATTATATTTGAAAAATAAATCCGCGTATGTACATTTCGGGTTTGAAACTTTTCACCTCGGCGGAAATGATAAATATAAAAGGTAAAATGTGTTTATATTTAATATTTTCAATTTCTCCTTCCTTCCTTTCTTTGCGAATCGATCGCGTTTTTTGGCATCTTCCAGATTCACGGTGACGATCAAACGGAAGGAAGATTCCAAATCGTCCGGTTAGATACATGATAAAATATTTTTTACTATCATAATCAATAAACAGTAGCACGAATATTCTTGAAGAATGGCGACTAGATAGGTTTTGAAAATGGCCATTTTTATAACTACGTGACCATCGTTCCCTACCTTGAACCCGACAAAAGTTTATAATCGTGTGCAACATCATCGACCTACTCCCCACATACTAGTTTTCATCAAGATAGAAAGAAAAAATGTTGAGCGCAACGGGACATTTGGGTCCGGCTTTATTAGTCATCTCGGTAGAGATGACCTAAAATATAAGAAGATTATATTAATGTGATATGGAGCTCAAGATGAAGGATATTTAATGTGATATTACAAATGAATGAAGTATCTATTATGGATATTAATCCCAATGAATGAAGTTGTTAATGTGATATAAGCCATATGAATGACCTTGTAAATCATTAATGTGATATTAAACAATGAATGTAACTATTATTAACTGAGTATTTAAACCAATGAATGAAGTATTAATATTATGGATAGTAGCCAATGCATGAATAATAAGAGTTAAGTGTATATAAGCCAATGAATGACAAGTATGTATTAATTGTGATATTTAACCAATGAATGACAGATATACTATAAGTTCGGTTAAGCCAATGAAAATGGAAAGTATCATATTAATGTGATATTATAGCCAATATGAAGTTAATAAATGTCGGAATCCAGTTTATGCGCTAGGATTAATGCGATATTAAAACAATTGACATGAAGCTATTATTAATGTGTATTAAGCCACTGAATGAGTTTATTAATGTGACATTAAACAGAATGAATGAAGATATGATTAGATGTGAATTAGAACCAATGACATGAAGATAGATTACTGTGGCATATAACTCAATGACACGACGAGTATATATTAATGTGGATATTAAGCCATATAGAAGAAGTATGTACTTAGTGGGATATTAACGCCAGGGATATGAACATTTATAATGCTAGTGAATTAGAACCAATGGAATGAAAGTCATGTATTAAGTGTGATATTAAGCCAGGATGAAAAGTATGTATATAATGTAGGCATTAAACACATGACAGTTGAAGTATGTATTAATTGCACTTAAACCAAATGATACTTGAAGTAGTATTATGTGTCTTTAACCACATTGGAATTGGAACAGGTTTAGTATTATGTTATGTCATATTAAGCGCAATGGATGAAGTAGTGAGCTTAATGTGATATTAAACCGAATGAATGAAGGATGTATTAATGTGATATAAGCCATTGGTATGAAGTATGTATTAATGTGACTTAAACCCAATGAAATAAGTATGTATTAAGTGTGATATAAACCAATGAATGAGTTATATATGTAATGTGGCAATTAAACTACTGAACGGAAGTATGTACTTAATGTGATAGTTAGTCCTAGATGATGAGGAGTCTGTATAGATGTTGGATTATTGTAAGGCCACATGGGATGAAGTCATTACTATTATGGTATTAAGCCATGAATTGACAGTAGATTGAAGGATATTCAAGCATGATGGATGAAGAGTATGATATTAATGTGGTATAAGACCAATGAATGAGAGCTAGTTATTAGATTGACGTATTAAGCCACTATGAATAAAGTATCATATAATGTGAGTTTAAGCCATGAATGAAGTATGATATTAAATGTGCATTATTAACCACATGAATGAAGTAGTTATAATGTGATATAAACCAATGACAATTTATGTATAATGTCGTATTAAACCAATGAATGAGTATTTATTTAATCTGTGATATTAAGCACAATGAAGAGGAGATATATAATATGATATTGAACCACTATGAATGAAGTATGTATTAATGTTGATAAACCAAGAGATGACTATGTGATAATTGATATTAAGCCATGTGGATGAAGTATGTATTTAATGCTGGTATAAGAGATGATGAATCGCACTAAGCTGATATTAAGATGATGGATGATTAATGTGATATTAAACCATGAATGAAGCTATGTATTAATGTGACGATTAAGCAACTGGAGACTATGTATTATAGTCGTATTAACGACCTGATGAAGTATGTATTAACTGTGTTCTATTAACTCATTGATGAAGTAGTATAATGGTAGGCATATTAACCATGAATGAAGCTATGTATTAATGTGGCATAAAGACAATGCAAGAAGTATGTATTAATGTGGCATTAAGCGAATGAATGGAAGTATCTGCTTAATTGTGCATTAAGCAGTATGAATGAGTTTGTATTAATGTT
>JAXMNL010001047.1:1821-12067 GCA_035128595.1 Eptatretus atami
CCTTCAGAGTGTTAGGAATGGTCAATGGACGGATCACTTCTAGTGAAATAGTGTTATGAGGTGTTCGTACTTACGGATGGGAAGTTCTCCTGACCTCCTGTCACCCAAGGGCCGTTCGCACTACGGGTTGTTTTTGATTTGATGAAGTTAGACGGTGAGCTTTGAAATGGGAAGTTCGAGTATGTCAAAGAACGCCTGGTGGTTGTATGTCTATCCACAGTTGAACAGGTAGGTTTGTCCTCGTCATGATCATGAGAGAAGAGTCTCTGAAGCTCTCAAAGAGCCTGTAACTGTTTAAGTCTCTATGAATACTAAACCACACGCTGGGTTGACTCAAGGCCATTCGTATTGAAGTAATTTCACTGTGTAAGGAGTGTGTTTAACACTGTTCAGTCGCCTGGGAAACAGAGATATTTGTCACCTGCCGCTTCTGCACAGCACAACTTCCGAGAAAACCGACGTTGGGGCAAGGAACGCTCCTGCTATTCCTTGCTGCTTTATGGAGTTGAAAAGGAGTGTTTAGTTACCATGCATGAACTGCCACAGCAGCACTGCTGTTTTGTCACGAGGGCCCGAACAGTAGAATGTACTTGTCACCTTGTTCAATGCATTACTACTTTTGTCCGCTCGCACAGCGATACCAGGTGGAGGTGTCTTGCTTGGAGAATTTCTCACATATTTGCGAGGGGGACCACTCCATTTCCGATGTTTCTTTTTTCTGCGTGGTATTGCCTGGTAAAAGGCATATTTGATGCTGTATTCGTATCTCGGTGGGTCCGTCAATGTTCGGCAATCGGATCACACTGGACCCAGGCTAAATGAAGAATTACTCGAATTCAAAGCTACGAAATGAACACGCTGGACTCACGTAAAATCACAACCGAGACGAAGGAATCGTCGGGAGAGTGACGGAAAGACCTGGGAGATAACGGAAAGAAAGAATTGGGGAGCAGCCGCCAACAGCTAATTTGCGTAACTTCGCGGTGGGAAGTTCGTCGTGTTTCGGTGTGTCTCGCAATACGTGAAATAGTTTTTTGGTGAGCCCCACTCGATTGATCAAGAAACCCAGCAAACATTAAAAAGTTTTTCAATTGTATATAATCTGGCACGCTGTGAGGCAAGGGATAGAGATCCCATTAGCCGCCCCGTATCTAGAAATTAAATCTTTGATGTGTTCACGCGAAGATGTGTAGTGTTGTGGTTTTCGGAGGTCTGAGTGTGTGTCGTTCTTTGCGAAAAGCCACCAGTGCGCAGTTCGTGCATATTTGGGGTGTCGGGCTCAGGTCGCGCGTCCCATCGCCAATACAAAAGGAAAAATCGGTCCTTGGAGGGAGCTTGCTGAAATGGGTGGCAGGGACACTGGTACCGGGGCAAACAAAATGACGGAGTCCCAAGTTTTTAGAGAGGCCGAATTGTTCTTGGTCACATGAGATCTCTCTGATTGAGATACAACAATCCAACAACTTTATATTGAAAAAATCCCCACAAGCACACGATGCACCACCAGATGCAGAGAAAATACACTCCACAAACTCAGTAGTGGACCACCGCGTGTCCGCCAGCTTTATCCTCTCAATCGATCCCCGCCCGGTTCTCTCAGCTCCAACTTACACCAGAGCTTCCTCTACACCGTCCCAGGAGATAACCTGTCAAGTGTTGTCGCCACAATTTCAGTCGGTCCCGTGGACAGTATGCCCAACAGCGTGGATCAGAAACTCTGCTAAGAGTGTTGGATTGGGTGGTGTCGGCGGAGAGCGGATGTCGGGTGAGTTCCGCCGAGAGACACTCAGGTGGAGATTTGTTACCCTGCGGTAGGTACCCGGCGGGAAGCGTCAGCTTGCGCGCTGTCCGAACCCACAGGTTTGCGCCGGTATCGTTTTTCGCTAGGAATACGCTAGTATCCTGCTCACACCGTGCGCAGAGGTGACTATTCCCAGCTTGCTAGGCGATCCCTCCGTGAGTCGAACGGATGCGTTCACGCTCGGACTCAGCGAATCGTCACTGTTCCTCTGGTCGACTCAGTGGTTCACCCGGCAGGTTTCCGATGGCTCCTCAAGGACATGGGGATGGGGCGGACATCCTTAAGGCGTTTGGGGTGGATGGCAGGACGGAGGCTCGCCTGGGGTTAACTGTGCCACGTGAACCCACAGTGGACTGTCATTGTCTTTCGCGGCACGCGCTTGAACCTAGGCTATGTTCCGAGACATGCCACACACGAACAGTTTGATCGCGTATAACGGTGCAATTTGTTGGGGGAACGTTATTTTTGTCGATTCGTGTCTTGGGTGTGCCTTGACCTAGGAGGCAACTAATTGAATTCGTATCTAAGTGTGTTCTGAAGGACTCCTTTTAAGGACCGTACTAGGGCCTTCGGGCTCTTTTGGATCCTCAGGGGTCTGTCTGGCGTCGTCCTCTGGAGTCTCGCATGTGTGTTCTTAATTCTGGGCGTCCGAGTTTTGAGTTCACTTGGTGGCTACCCGTTAAGCGACTCTTCGAGGGTATGATTGGCCCTCCGATAGAGAGGGTCATTTTCGACAGTCACCCGATTGAGGCGAATTCCTTAAAAATGTATTAAATTCTAAGGTCGAGGTGTTCTTCATGAAGTCGGATATTGGGCTTGTGTTAGGATAGAACATTCAATGTGGTATGGGTATATTAATGATCAGTACGGTAAACCGTAATTAATAGAGCGAGCAAAAGTACTGACCTAGAGGAATGAGTCACAGTGTTCACTAGTGCGCACTTTCATAACGAGTAAGAGTACACAGTGTAGGTAGACTCGTGCGGATATTCTTGGTACGTCCCCGGTATAACAAAGAGCAACCTTCCGACCCACTTTTCGTTCGAGTTTAGAGAAACGACAGTCGAAATATACTCCCGTCACAGATCTTACCAGCTCGAACATGTCGCCTTATTCCCGGTGCTCTTACCGTCGGTCTCATCGAGGATCGCATAATGCGCGCTCGCCGAGTCTTTTTTGCCCACCGAACACGTTGAGCGATTGCATTGCGTCACGAGTCCGAGATATACTACCGGTGACGATGTACGTAGTCACGAACAGCTGGTGGAATTTGCCACTACACCAGAAAACAGGCCTGCCGATCCCCGGGTATAGAATGCAGGTACTCCGATCTGGAAGGCAAGAACTTGATGCCGTGCTCAGTGTGAGGGTTCTCCTACCCCCCAGACCGCGGCGGTCCACGGTTCCGGTCCGAGTCCTTGCAGAGTAAGAGGCGGAGAGTACTGGGCTGTGATCTCCAGGTATCCGCGGGCTGCGATACACTTCTTTGCCGATGAATCAGGCCCGTGTATCCGTATAACCTTGTGGCTCCTGTTGCGGAATCGCTGTGCTGTGCTAAGCTCGATAATCGCCAATTTAGGCGACAGCCGCTCAAAATCTGTTGTTCGGCACTCAACACAATGACTAATCTGAACTGTGGAATGTAAGATCCATCCGTGACACGCTTACCCTCCGTCTCTACATACACCTGTGTACACCTCGTTTTACACCTCTTCAACTTCACTCGTCATTCGATCTTGAGCTTCACTCGCCGTAAATCACACGTACACACAATCAGATGCATAAGAATAACAAAAAAGTATATTTTACTGATCGACGATGAGTCTCTCAGCACCGCGCACACACATAAGCGCCTCTTGATACAGGACATTCGATGGGATCCTTCAAAACCATCGTCGAATCGACAACCACGTGGAACGGAGGAGACAAGCGGCTATGTTTCATTCCCTCTGTCACAGGAAAGGTCACATCGAACTCCTTGCATCGCGCACCCAGGACGCCGGCGGTTTATAGCTGCCACCCGTTTAGTGTCACCAGCCCGACCTTTTAACACCGAAAATTGGTGGCTTTATAAATATGATCAAACCCAGCTTCCATACCCAATGGGATTTAACATTACAGATGATGGTGTTTGTCATCACGAGCGGCGTATCTTCCTTCGTCCGGGTAAAAGCAAGCTCTTGCGCAGTCGGGTATGCCGAAAAGCGCCGCGCATCCCGTCAAGTCTCTCCCATTCTCTCTCCGCACGAATAATGAACGTCATGGACCTCCAGTTTGACACTGTGGCTCTCTCTGGGACTAAAGCCGATCAGCGATGGAACCCGGTAAAGAGTGTCTAACAAGTCCCTATCGCTCCATGCCGATGAAATTGTAGTGCTCAATCAATCGGACGACTCTTAGCATGACTTCCTTAAAAAAACCAAAATCTCTCTCCAGAGCTTGCTCCGCCCCCGGAGCCGGAATGACACCGGGCCGGCCGCAGGAAAGCACAAAGAAGTCATGGGAGTTTACCTGCTAGAGATCAGAGCAGGTGAGCAAAGGAGGGTATCTCTGGGGATGATCGTGCTTGGAGACGGATGTCTTGGGTGGTGCGGGTCTTGGTCCATTAAATCTTGTGTGTGTCAATTAGTTTTCGTCCGTAGCCTAGAAACTATGGGGAGCAGTTCGTCGGTGGAAGATTTGTTACTACTAGGTCGCGAAGTGGTGAAATGGTGATGAAAGGCAGTAACGACTGCCCCTTGTATTGCAAACGTATGCGCGGCCGAGATCTAGCTGTTTGTTCACGACAGTGGTACTTACAGCCTATGTTGGCGTGGGGGAGATCGTCTGCGATCTGTTCTCCACGGAGCGCTGCAGGTCCGCGCAAAACGAGGGTGGGTAGTGTACAGACCTTTCGGTCTGCGTGGGCCTTTTTCGGTCATCCACAGCCCTACGAACCGAAGTGAGAAAAAGGGTCTATGGACCTGTCTCAATCCCCTTTATGCTTGTGACGGGAGGTCTTTCTTTGTTTTGTATGCATGCTGTGCGCCGTGTCTGCAGGTAGAAAACCTGTGTAAGTGCTTTGTATAAATAATTATTACTGGTCCGGTCGTTTGCTTTTTGGCATTTATTTGTTGCTTTGTAAATTGGCAGGATTCCTTCGCTTGTGTTGTGTGTGCATATGTGCTGTTGTAATAAATTGTCCCCTTGAATTGGATGTGAAATGTTAGTTCGCACCGTTTCGTACGTCTCTTTCCACGCTATTGAATATGTCGAGCCATCAGGTCTTAAGATCCGAGGTTTTGACAATGAATTAGTAGAAGGGTTTTGCACACCCCGGGGTAAAGAAGAGAATCTGATCCTGTCGAGGGTCGGCGAAACACCGTCGCCAAAAGTTCTCACTTGGTTGACACGCACGGAACCGGACTGCTTAAGCGGTTCGTGTCCATCGGTTCCACCTGCGGGAGGCGTACGGAATCGCCCCGGTCGAACTATCGCCGCAGGTAAGGTAGGTCGAATTGGCGAGTGACCCTATTCCTGCGCGTGGGCAATTGGCAACGATCGTGTGAGGTTACACCCCCACCAGTCATGATGGTCTCCTGGGTCTCAGTTCAGGAGGTCAACGAATTTTCCGTTCCGGCGATGGGACCTGCGCGGTTGGCTCTGAGAGTTATCGCAAGTCCGTCGCGATACGGCCTGGCGGGCCAAATATCGTAAAAATTAAATTCAATTCGTTTGTTTGACTTGTCTTTCATTGTCCTAATGTCATCACACTACAGGTCACAATTCTAAACGATCATCATAGAACTTTAAACCAAGTTGTAGAGGTAGGTGTTTGTCTGTGTGTCGATCTCCAAACATCAGTCTGTGTCGAGGGAGAGTAAGTGAATTCTAAAATATAACTCGTGCATGGCCGTGACGCGCTGCGTACGTGCGCTGGCCGTACGTGCGTGGCCGTACTCGGAAAAACTTTCAACAACCACACAGGCCGTTCTTCGCTCGTCTTGTAAACGACGACTGGATGGGGATTGTGTTTTATCTGTAATGCGCATAAGAAATCGAGAAATTATTAGAATACAGTAAGTCATCACTATCCGGAAGTCCGTACAATTGTACCCGTTAGAGGAACCGGGCTGAGGATACTCTTCCAAACGGCCACGCCTACGGCAAGCAACGTGTCCTTCATTGGTTAACTATGGCAATCCTTTTCCCATTGGCCACACCTACGCGAACGTGTCCTGTCATTGGTTTGGAAATAAATGGCCATAACTTGGGAACCACATTGTCCGATAATACAAAACCCTTGAAAAAGGCCTACTCATGGTCCCAGCAACTATCGCTGGCAAGTTTCAATTAGATCGCACCAGTGGTTGTCGAGAAAAAGCGGTCACAAGCACAGACCACAACACACACACACATCGGCGTCACACACACACACACGTTTGCTGGAATTATAATAGATATTGTTTAACGAAAATTCTGGCCCGCCTGGCGTGCGGATGCCGATTGCGTAACTCCAATGGCAGCCGTGCGCCGCACGCGAACGGACATTCAGTAGTGACCCTGTCCGCCCCGGAAACATTCCTCCACTCAACTGCGGGTAGCCCTAGTCACCGGGTGGGTCTTTCGCGACCCCTCCCTCAACAATCGTGCAATTGGCCACCCCCCCCGCCTCCGCAGCCACACCCACAACACCCAACTCACCCACCGGCGTTGTTCGCTCAAACTCTCCGAACTACTAAGTATCCTGCGCAATAGTTAACCGGTGATCGTACTTCGCCGCTGCCGACTCCCAGACGGACACGAACCGTTAGAGCGGCCCTTCTCTCGTCCGTGCTTGCAGTGATAACTCGAGCGGTGTTATCGCGCGCTGCTCGGTCTCCCCCTCTCCCCCCCACCCGACGGGATCCGCCCTGATTTCACTACTTAAACTCCTCTCTACCCATCACCGGGCCTCCCTCTGCTTCACCACTCACTACCCCTTCCTCCTACCCCTCCCATTCCTTCCGTGATGCGACGATGGAATTCTCAACTTCATTCAACCCCTCCTCTCCCCCTCCTCCCACCTCCTTTCTCCCACAACCACTCCCACATCCATACACAACAACCTCTCTCCATCTATCTCACCAATCTCACCATCACCTCCCCTCACTCTCCTCCTAATACTCCCCCCCTCACCTCCACACACCTCCTACCCCCTCATCACTCCTTCCTCATCTCACTCTACCTCCACTCAGGGGCGTCTAGCTCCCCGGTGTATCTCTAATTTCCTCCTGGCGTCTCCCCACCTCACCACCTCTCTCCCACCCACGTCCCTCCTCCCCTCCCACTCCCTTCCCCCCTACCTCCCCTCCCCCTCAATCCCTCCACCCTCATCCACCCACCCCTCTCCCCCTCCCCCACCCTCCCTCCCATCATCCTCTCCCCTCCTTCCATACCCTCGTGCACTCCAATCCCCATCATCCACTCCCACAACTCCCTCCCACGGGGTCTCCAGACCCCCTCAACCACATCCCGGGCAGGTTGGGCGTAAGCCCGATCCTATCACTCACCCACGGCGACAGTGTTTGTCTACCCTCGTCTACCCTCCCCTGGGAGGCTTAGGTGTTGCTGTCCTACCACCCCACACCACCACTCCCTCCCCGCGCATTGAAGGGTATCTCCCTCCCTCCCCCCTCCTCCACCCATCCATCGTCCCTCTCCCCCTACAGCCTCGCATCCCCCCTCCACCACCGCGTCCCTACCAAGATCACTGTGTGGCTGAGGCTGGGGACGGGGCAGGCATCTCCCAATTTCTGAGAACCCATTGATTTTGAGGTCAAAGGTCATCTTGAGCAAGTTTCTAAAATCGTCATTTTTCATCCTTACACCTTTAGAACCTGAAAAAAAAGTTGTGGATGGACTTTACAAAAACTTGGTGGATGAGTGGCGATGAAATAAGCAATTAAATTTGGTTCAGGTCAGCAGTTCCAGCCTATCGGTGGGATACAAATGTAAACTGTTCATCTGGTGGAGGTATGTTATTCACCATTAATCACCAAATCAAATCCACTCTGTGTACAACAAATGTGTTGTTCGCACAATTGCACCCACATGGTTTTACCACATGGTTCAATCAAGTTTAATTGGAACATTTTTTTATGTATTTTTATCATCCTGAAACAAAATATGCTAACTTTGGAGAAATTTGCATCACATCACCATCACAGAAATAGTCAATCACGGAATACCGAAAAAATCGATAAAAACCCGTATATCACCAACAAATCGAAGAAGGGTATTTACAAATGTTTAAATAGCATACATGTTTTAAATGCTTTGATGTATTCGCGTCTCAGCCAAACATGGACCAGGAACCGTGAAACTTATGAGGTCAAGACGTACAGGAAGTAAGTACAGGAGATTTAACTTTTAAACTTCAGCATCCGAGCACCCGTACAAGCAATCGTGTTTTTATTTGCCTCGTGGTGGGTTAAAGCAATTGCAATTGTTATTATTTTTTATGAATCGGATGTGCTTTAGAAATCCTGTGCCGTCAGTGATCTCTGCAGTATGAGGTATAACAGTCTGAAAGCGATAATGGTATGAAAGTGATAACGATATGAAAGTGAAACGGTATGAAGGTGATAACATATGAAAACGATACCGGTATGTAGTGAAATCGAATGAAACTATACGGTGCAGGGTTCACGATAATCATCCCGGTACGGCGATGGCGATGGATTCGTCTATGTCGGTTACCAATACTATCTACCTTCAAACAAAATCATTTTTAACACAACTTGTAGTTGGAAGTAAAACAATCCTTCTCATGGGGAAAAAAAGAAGCTCCGTGTCGAATACAGTACTTTGAAAAGTTACCGTGTGTCAATGATGTGTACGTCACATTGAAACATCAATGGACGATTGGACATTGTGTATTTTTGGAACTTGCTTAAAAAATTAGATTCTCATTGTTTTTTATTTCAATAATATTGATATACGTTATGTTGTTACGAATCTGGCAGCCATGAGCACTCAACATTCAGGTCTTATAGAACAGTTATATCGGTAAGTGTATGTTTGTAGTTAGGGCCCCTACCTGTGTCTAACGGGAATTACATGTGTGTGCTGCGGAGTTTCGTTGGAACAAATCTCCTTCACTTCACTTCACACACCGACGCATTGCCACATGCGTTCGCCACGTTCATGGGGGAGATTTCCATCGCCTCAGACCGGACTCCGCCCAGGATGGCAGGGGCGTGCCCTTGTCCAATCACGCACAGAAGGCAACTTTCCCACGATACTCCGGCCAATGAGGGTTGAGATGGCACAGAGGGAGACTTTCACGACACGTCGGCAATGAGGTTGAGATGGCCACAGAAGGCGACTTTCCACGACACGCCGGCCATGAGGGTTGAGATGCCACGAGGCGACTTCCACACACGCCGGCCATTGAGGGTGAGATGGCCACAGAGAGCGACTTTCCCACGACACACGGCCAATGAGGGTTGAGATGGCACAGAGGGCGACTTTCCCACGACACGCCGCCAATGAGGGTTGAGATGGCCACAGAAGACGACTTTCCACGACAGCCGGCCATTGAGGTTGAGATGGCCACAGAGGGCGACTTTCCCACGACACACCCGGCCAATGAGGGTTGAGATGGCAGAGGCGACTTTCCCACGACACGCCGGCAATGAGGGTTGAGATGGCCACAGAGAGCGACTTTCCCACGACGCCCGTCCAATGAGGGTGGAGAAGCCTCAGACGGCGATTTGCTCACCGGAGGAAAAGGTAAGGAATGCTAGGCTGGGAACTTTTGTCGTGAAAGTCATCGTCGTCCTGGGTGTCATGGGTCTTGGTGCTGGCTGGTTCGTCTGGTCCTGGCTCGTCGTCTCTGATCTCCTTGGTCTTGGTTGATTGGTGCGGTGCGGTGGAGAGTGCGGTACCTAGTGCTTGGAGCGGCATCGTGTTGCGGGTTCGAGTCCCGCCGAGCCGGATCGTCGAAGACCACATGAGGTGGACAGGTCCAAGCACAGGCTCTGGTCTCCAGCTCACCTTCTCGAGCTGGAAGCTTCATAAAGACCCGACGGGGTCCATTTCTTTGGGTGTGTGTCTGTGTGTGGGCCGTCTTCAAGTAGAATTGTTTAAGTCCTTGCACATACCTGCATTGCTTTTAGTCAGTTTAACTCTGCTCTCTGTGTCTCCTCCCTTATAAATAAACCCCTGTTAAATGTACCATGCTCGTTTTCTGTGCTTTCCTCCATTGGCCGAGCAAGGTGCGTATTGAGAATTAGTAAGGCCGTTCGGGCCAGTAAATTGTTCATTTGGTCCGGCGGGGCTTTGGTAACTTCAGCTCGGTTTCGCCGGATCCGAGTCGGTGATCGCGACTCGAAACTCGGTGTGGTTTCCCCGGTAGTTGGAAGGCATGAGTACTTAGGTAAATTGGAGTTAGACAAGTGGACCCCACCTCACGCCGTCAAA
>JAXMNL010001047.1:12077-25841 GCA_035128595.1 Eptatretus atami
CCACGATCCTCTCAGTGACCTGTGACCTTTCGGAGTTGTCCGAGAGTCACGACCTAAATTCCGGGTGTTCAGTGCGAGATGACTCCACTGCTCCACTTCGTGGTCGTTTATCCTCACCGAACCCCGGCCCACAACAATATACAATATACCGTCTGACCCACTGGTATTATCGGTATATAAAAAAAAATAATACACATTTCAATGAAATTGAACAAAATCTTAATCTCCAGGATTTACTAAAGTTGTACACGACATTAAAAAACGGGGTTAAGGGGGTCTACGGGTGTGGTGGGGAGGGTGTTGATGATGTATTTTCAGATGATTCCCAGTTAGTTTTGTGTTCATTGTCTTGCAGATAAGAAATGAAAATCGTTTCTTTTACCAACTCTGCCCAGTTTGATGAAAAAGATCATTTCAATCAGAAAATGCTTCTTGTCAGGACAATGATAAAATCGAGCAGCGTCTCTTCAACAACCACAAAAGTTGTTTCAAGGTGATCAAGCACAGTCCAAGGAAACGAGAAACTCTACCATTGTTCCGTGTGTAACAAGGCCTTTTTCTCGTCATCAGGTTTAAATTATCACCAAAAAACACATTCCGGGGATAACCCCACAGTGTCTGTGTGTGACAAGGCGTTATCGATCATCAAATTACAAACATGACGAGTACATTCCGGGATTAACCCTTCAAGTGTCTGTTTGTACAAGGCGTTTAATCATTCATCAATTACATAACCATGAACGAATACATTCCGGGGATAAACCCCACAAGTGTTCTGTGTGTAACAAGGCGTTTAATCATTCATCAAACTTTACATAACCAGAACGAATACATTCCGGGGATAAACCCCACAAGTTTCTGTGTGCTCGAAGGCTTCTTTTCATCGCTTTAAATTATATCAAAAAACACATTCCGGGGATAAACCCCAAAGTGTTCTTGTTGCAACAAAACAGAATTTATTCTTCATCAATTTTACATAAACATGCAACGAATACATACCGGGTATTAAACCCACAGAGTGTTCTGCTTTGTAACAAAGGCGTTATGTCGATTCATCAAGTTTACATAAACATGAACGAAGACATTCTGGGTAGAACCCCACAAGTGTTCTGTTTTGAACATGCATTTGTTTCGTGCATGCAAATCTTATCTCGTCATCAAAAAAAATACACACAAAGATACAACAGAGGTGCGAGGACCCATTGACTTCGGTGTGAATACCGTGTTCATCAGGGAATAACAAAATACTGGATCTGGAAAATGAAAGTCAAAATAACCTGAAGTTGAAGAGTGTCGACATTGTGTCAGTGACAGCTGGAGCAATTGGAGTGAGAAGAAGAACTCACTGAGATTTCAAAATTCTCTGGGAATGATAAATTACTTAAACAACTACTAAGTTGAGACTGCCGGGGTTCAGTGACGATCTTGAAATATATCCATTGAACAAAACTCTGAGAACAAGAAAACTTCACAACTGTTAAACAAATATGACTTTACCAAAATGGTGATGGAATAACACATTACAAACACACACAACAACCACATTATACTCAAAACAATCAAGGAACACCCAATCCACAATAAGTATGATTTTTAAACTTGAACTGGAATCTATTTTGTTTCAAACTTGGTATCTTTATCCATATCTGTGTTTGATTCATTCCTTGTGGAAATTCTTCACATTCACTTGAGTTATTTGCACGTCCTATGATCATGTCTTATTAACATTGTTTGTTTTCTCCCATCCTTTGGGCCTTCATCTTTGATAACTTCCCATTATTTATTTTACCAAGTTCACTACTCGCACACAGGTATCCTGAGACGAGTTACGCAACATTACTGTAAGTTGCGAAGGAGAAAAATCTCTCATCGAGGAAAATCTCAAGGAACCGTGAATACATGAGGCCTGTGTTTTATATATAAACTGTTTCTCGTCTGAACTGTATTTATATAAGAATAGGCAAAGCTGAGAACGAACGTAGATTCTTCTTACATTCGCTTCTGACTTTACCTATTACCTCAACATTACCTTCACAACGGACAACTACACGCCTAGAACAGTGATTCTCATCTAAAAAATTAATATTACCTCAGCATTTACCTCACAACGACAACTTACCACCGCCTAACAGGATTCTCATCTAAAAAAATAAATATTCCCTCACATTACCTTTCACAACGACAACTACACCGCCTAGAACAGGATCTCATCTGAAAAAATATATAGTACCTCAACATTCCCTTCACAACGCCAAACTACACGCCTAGAACAGGATTCTCATCAAAAAAATAATATTCCCTCAACATTACCTTCACAACCGACAACTACACCGCCTAGAACAGGTTCTCATCTTAAAAAATTAATATTACCTCACAATTACCTTCACAACACAATACACCGCCTAGAACAGGATCTCACTGAAAAAAAAAAATCGTTCAACATTACCTTCATAACGGGAAAAAACCAAACCACACCGCATTAGAAAGGATCTCATCTAAAAAAATTAATATTACCCAACATTATACCTCTACATACCTTCACACAACACTACACCGCCTCGAACAGGATGTCATCTGAAAAAAAAAATTCCCTCAACATTACCTTCACAACGACAACTAACCGCCCGAACAGATCTCATCTAAAAAAAATAAATACTAGAAGTGAACGTAGTATTTCTTCTTATATTGCTTCTGACTTTACCTACAACTTGTTCACAACTGTATACGCAATTTCCGGTTACTTCGGAATTAGCGATCAAATAACGTAAATCACGATAAAAATTATTTTTTGATGATGCGGGAGATATCTTTTAGTAAAATCATTGGAGGAAATTACACCATTGTCTGATTATTATTTGGGTCTTTCATGTCTCCGACCGATGCCTTTATCTCCCGGCATGCATCTTGCCCCCATGACAAAAACCGGAAACAAAAAAAAACCAGAAGCAAAAAAAAAACGAAGCAAAATGGTCATAGTCAGACACGGATTCACAATTGCCAGGGGTATTGTGTTGTTTTTGTTGTTTCCCTATTCTCTCATGTTCACGCGTAAAGTATAATATTCACAGATAGAAATAAAACCCAATTCGTGTTTATACACCGCACAGCGTTTAAAAAACAACCGGAAGCAAGGGTCATAGCTATGACACGGATTCCAAATAGCCAGGGGTATTGTGTTGTTGTTGTTGTTGTTGTTTCCTATTCTCTTCATGTGCACGCTGTTAATGTATGAAGCTCACTGCGTTCGCTATAATAGTTATAAAATGATTCTTTGGAAAACAAAAACAAAAACACTTTTAACAAAGGAAGATGTTTACATTTTCAATGTGATATGCATATGTGGGAAAATTACTTGGACCAGCTGGATCGAACACAGTTCTTCAGTAAACCCGGACAGTGCTCTGTTTATTGCCATTTTCTCACACATCCATACTGTTTCACCTGTGTCCGTTTCACACTTCCATTGTTCTCATCATTCCACGTGCACATGAACGATCTCCATATGTATTGTCTTTCTTGCTCTTCTCACAATTGATCTTAAACATCTTGAGAGACGAAGTCCGATTTCTTGTGCCCAATAACGGAAAAATAAAAAATTAATGAACTTTATATGTTTGATCAACAGCGAATTGGGCACGAGACCGCCTATATGGAATCATGACTTTTATCGCCACAACATCGAATTAAAGGAAGAAACATCAATTGACTTTACTCAAGCCATGAGAGAGACCCCTGGCTACCGTTTGAGGCCGTCAGAGCTGGATGTGTTGGAGACCGTCTCCCGTGGGCGAACAAGCAAAGAGCTGGTTTGTCGTCAGGACCGAATAGTTGTGAGGTGGGGGTTGCGGTGGGGGCGAAGAAGTCCTAGTCGAGCACTTAGTTTTGGACTGCGGGGGTACCACAACCAGAAGAGTCACCATCATTTTTGTTGTTTGGTACCTCCCTCGCTCAATTAGAGGATCAACACATGTGTGTAACAACATTTAATCCTTGGTTCTTGCAGGGTTGGAATGAATGATTGATATTGGGTTTATTTGATGATGTGAGGAAGGTTCACTTAAATCCATGTCCCCTACCTGTACCGGATGGAGGGTGGGCTCGCGGAGATTGGAAAGGTAAATTGGGACCGCTCCACATTGTCCAATTTTGTCTTGTAGCATCCACCAATGAACGCAGCGTTAGAAGGGGGGTTGTACAGACATTAAAAAATTAAATTTTGAGGGTCGGGGTGAAGTGGTTTTTGTGTTGTGTTTCTGACCATTTTCTTCCACCCCAGGAGTCGGAGTTCGGAACAAGAAGTTTTGCCACGGGTTAAAAACGCAAGGGTAATAGGTAAGTCAGCTATGGCTCGCTTCGCAAAGTCTCTTCTATTTATTTCATAAGCTTAATTAGTTTGAGTCGGTAAGTGGAAAGGCCGGAATGTAACGCCTGCATTGTAACCTTGCAGGGCTACTGTTCTGGGTGATGGGGCTGTTTGATCTATGGGGATATGAACTGATTTATAGTACAGATAGGATTGTTTTGTGTAGCATGGTCCGTGGGCAGTGTAGAAGCATTTCGATGCATTAAGTTGGAATCTGTTGAGCTTAAGTGTTACTTGTCACCACACGAGGGTGATGCGGTGTTTTCATTAGCCGAGGGAGTCGGGCTGTGACTTGAAAATGTTTTTTACCTGTGACAGATGTTTGTCAGGGCAGCGTTAGATCTGTGCCTGCTCCAGGTACCATTTAAACCTGGACTAACCGTTTCATGGTCGCGGTTGTGGCGACTAAACGTCTCCCCCCAGGTTTTCTGGTGAGGAGGGTTTGGATATGGACACCCAGCAAGATTAAAAACAAACCTGTCAAAGGGTTGGAGGAGGCTCCTTGTGAGCCAATGGCCATTCCATATCTTAGTGCCCCAACTGTGTCTGCGGATGCCCTCCTGCAGTTGGGTTAACTTTTTTATAGGAGGTGTGGGCAGGATTTGCACTCCGGCACCGTAAAACCCTTCATTCCGCAAAACACAAAAACGCAAAAAAAAATCTGAAAACCCACTCCATGGGGAGTACTCCTGTGCCAGCTTCCCTTTGTCAGGGCAGCTCTCTGGATGACGGGATTTGGGGCAAAGCCTTCGGGACCCCCATCTTTGATGATAGGAGGGAAAACCACGGGGTACACCCCTGGTCAGGATTGCGGTGAGAGGTGTGTCGGAAGTGGTTGCTGAGGTGTCGTCCACCAGACGCGTTAAACATCAGATTTACGGAGACATGAGATATTCCTTTTGGGGCCCCACGAGGTGCTTGAATGAGGAGTCGGAGCCGCTGGGATTACAGGTTTCTTGCGTCAAAACTAAGATCCAGGCTTTCAGTGACATCTGGATGCTGCTTTCCTGTCTGTGTCTGTTTGTGGTGAGATGTTTGAAGGTTGTGGAGAGATAACTTACCTTGCAGTGATGATTCATGTCTCTGCTGGCTGGAGCCAGAGGTCATAGACGTCTGGGTCGGGCCTGGGGAGTCTGGATTCAACTGGACATGGGACGTGGCGCTGCGGGACTGTGCGGGAGGACGAAAGTCCGAGTCTTCAGGTCCTTGGTGCTTCCATTCTTGATCTCATGAATGCGAGACTTGGACTCTGACCAAGGATCTGCAGACCAAGGAGAAAGAAGACTTAAATCCTTTGGTACCAGGTCTCTTCGGAGAATCCTTGGGTATCGCTGGTCGGACTTTGTTGTCCAACGAGCGGTTGCTGAGACGTCGGTGAATTTGTTACCTGCACTCTGGTCCAACGTGAGCGGTCAGTTGCGGCTGTATGGACATGTGGCTCGTTTTTCTTTATGCTGATCTTGCTCACCAGATCTCTCAGCGAGGGAGTCTTGTGAGTGGGGAGGCCAATGTGCCGACCACGTGGCCTCGTGGTTGCAGGGCAGGTTGACGGCATTATCAAGGAGATTGGGTATGGGCCTGTCATCTGCCTGGTGGATGGCCAGGACGGAGGCCCCCGGAGAGTAACCGGCGGAAAGTGGATGCAGCGACGCGCTGCTCTGGCACATGCTCCCATAACCTGACCTGACCTGTGAGAGGTGTTTTTGAAGTGATGGTGGCGGTCTGGGGGAGGGGTGTTGTGTGGGTGTTGGGGGGTCTGTGGAACGGGTACTTTTCCCACTTTTCCCGTTGTGCGTGGAAACGTAGCCCAGACGAGTTTTCCCGTTCAGTGGAATTCATTAATTGTTTTTTATGTCGCCTGGGAAAAGAGATACCGGATTAAACGTCGCTCCGAATCCAAATATCCAGTCCATTTTGTGACTCGCCCGCTGTTTGGCACCACGTGATCCTCGTCACTCACGTCTGCCCGCCATTTTGCGGAACAATCCGTAATGTTTTGTGTATCACCTTCCTCTGTCTTGGGCCCTGATCGCACGAAACCCTCAAATAAGGGAATGGGGACGAGAGAACGGAATGTTGGAGGTTCGTTTACCTGAGACCTCATAACGGGTTTAGCCCCCCGTTCCGCACTCGAGGAGGGGGAGGGATGAGCAAGTACCCATTTCGTTTGGGGGAGGTCGGGCCTCAGGATCGCGAGTACATCGCAGATCAAAGGAAAATCGCGTCCTTGGATGCGGAGCTGTGATGGAGTGGAGGACAGGGGAACCCCAGATCCGGCCGATCACTCATTGAATAACAGCGATGTACATGGACACGTTACTGACCGCAGCACAAATTCCTCGACTGTCAGGATCAGCAAGTCGGCCCGCCCGGTTAGTAGAGAGGGACCGTGTGGGGGGGTTGGTGAGCTGGGGTACTGGTATCACCGGTGGTATGACGTCATCACGTGTCGGGAATCCGTTCCTCCCTCCTTCTTCACACCATCGTTGTTACCTGTTCCACTCCCCCAGTTGGACGGACGTTATGTTTTCATCATGTTTGTTGTTTATCTGGTGAGCAGGGATATGTTAAGAAGTGTGGATGGATTTGGACGGAGTTTGTGAACAGTTCGGTTGTGTGCAAGGACAAATTTGATTCGATTTTGTTGAAAATCTGATCCGAATCCGGTATCCGGGATGTTTTTAATACCGTAAGTATTCTTTCACCTGGAGAGACCGAGACCAAAACGCATGTACATCATGATATTTCAAATAAGTTGTGGATGAGTTATTGTTTTGAAGGATCGGTGGATTGAGTTGGTTCGTGACAACAACAAGAACGCATTTGATCTTGAGTTCAAGTCCGGATACAGATCCGTCCTGTCAGTGGCCAGACAAATTGTAAACCTGTCTCCACCTGGCGGAGAGTAGAGATAATGGCGGAGAGTAGTTCTTGGGGGAGGTAGATGTTTCTAACAGGCTTGGCGGAGAGGTTAGTCTCTACCGAGTTTTACCACGGTGTCGCTCTGAGTGATTTTACATTTATTATTTTTGAGGATTTCTTTAAAATGGTTGCGGTTCTGGAACCGCATCCTCAAAGCAATGGCAAACCATTCATACAGTTTTTCCCAGACAGTTATTTCTTCAATATACGTTCAGATAATAGACCCTTCCTTCTTGTCCAGCTGGCCAACGGCACATGCATTGTGTGAATCTCATGGCTCGGCGGGTCTGATTAAATCTCTGAACTCATTCCTATTCTTTTTTCGCTATTCCTGAGGTGAAATCCAAGCAAGGGTTCCTGCCCAAGACGGCAGGCCACTCCCTGGACACCCATCTGTAAAAAACCACAGCTGCGCCCTTCCTGTAAGAATGCATCCTTCACAGAAAACCAGTCATGGAGAAAACAACACCCCAAATGTTAACAACTTAACAGTATGTGCACGGCGCACTGGCTTTTCAACCCATTTCTGAGTCCAATAGTTATTATCTGTCCTCTGCCAGCGGACCCGCGCGCCAGCCCGGGGTAATTTATTATCACACACGGAGCGGGGCGCGAGTGCTCACACATTCTTGTCTCGGCTGTCTGCACATGTGTTACCCATAGCATCTTAACGTCGGTCTTCGCTGACTACCGTGAACCGCAGGTGTCTCCCGTGGATGGCGGAAGTCCTCTCGCTCTCCGGACCGGTGAGGCTCAGGCCAGGCAAGGTGCGCTGTACGGCTCGGCCGCGTGGCCTTACAGACAGGCCAGCCATTGGCGGCGCTGACGCCGTCGGCCGTGTACAGCCCTGGAGTTCGTGCAGGGTGATATGTGTCACGGTGCTCGGAGCGGAGACATTTGCAGCTTGGAACCATCTGTCCGAAGTACAGTGAGGCCGCTTTCCATTCATGCTGCCAGCCCGTTGTGCTGGCCGGGGCCCAACCAGAGCGCCCGATTCGGGTAACTCCACATCACTTCGGGTCTTCGCCCCCGCCCGCACGCCAGGACTATAAAAGGCCAGGTCGCGGGGCGCGGTCTCGAGTGTCATTTCCTGCGCACTGCTTCTGTCTGCTCGTTTCCTGTCTGCTGTCCTGCTCGTCCTGGCCTGGGATGAAAAAACCAACCCCATTCGCCTTGCTTGGCTCCGCCCCTTCTCCCCAACTCGCTTTTGGACTCCGCCTCTCTCCACTGGCTTCTGACTTCTGCCAAGGGTCCTTCCTTCTCGTCTCGCCCCATTCCCTGGATCGGCATCGCTGCACGAAGTGCCACGAAGCAAGAGACGACGCGCCAGCTGTCAGAGGTAGCGCCCAAGCGGAGCATCCCCCCAAAAAGTACTGGTGGCGTGGTTGATCAATCGTGCCAGGTTTTGAGGCCTCATATCATGTGCAAGGCCTCATCTCTTCTCCTTTTTCGCTTCATTAACTCTTCTCATCGGGATTTGTGTGTGTGTGTGTGTGTGTGGTGTGTGTGTGGTGTGTATGTGTGTGTGTGTATGTGTGTGTGTGTATGTGTGTGTTGTGTGTGGTGTGTGTATGTGTGTTGTATGTGTGTGTATGTGTGGTGTGTGTATGTGTGTTCCAACGATTCGTTCCTTTTAGCTGGTACGTCCTTGGCAGTGTCGCATCGACTGCATCTTGATCCGGTGAGGTGATTCGGACAAGGCGTTTACCAGGACATGTCCCCCGGTAATTAGGGTCACGTGATTAATAAGGTAACCCGGTTAACCCATAGACGGAGACCCTCGTCACGTGCGTTGAGTTATTGGCATTCACGGTCGGTTAGCACCCACCGCGTCATGAATTATCGTGTGCGACGACGGCCTGCAAATTCCGCGGGAGTCTGGTGGGAACCCAAGATAGCTTTCCCCCATGGCTGGTCTTCTTCACCTGGCCCGCAGCAACATATAAAAGGCGAAATGTTTGCTGACCCGACCCCTCCTGAGCTCGCAAAGCGTGAATCAGCACAAAACCTTTACAAGAATCACATTGTTTTACCATGGTGCACTAAATTTTGGTTTAAACCGTCATTTTTTCGGATTCAAAAATTATAAACACAAGAGTTGCCATCTGTCACCACTTCCTGTAAAGATAGATCATTATACACACACAGCAGTGTCATAAAAAAGTCAATTTTCTTCGGATTTCAACCCGTGATACCAATATATTTGTGATGTGTTACCTTCGCATCCGTCAAATATGTATCAAATGTGAAAAATAGCTGTAATTAAAACGTTCAAATGCTTCAGTAGATCAGCGAAAGAGGAGTCACATGACCTTCAAATGCGTTGAATCATTCAAAAAACGAAAATAGTACAAACACAACCCCACACATCGATTTGAAGGTAATTTTACTGCTCATCTGACGATATTAACTCTAGGCCGTGAAAAAGAGGTTGTAGAAAAAAAAGGTTACCATCTTTTAGATAACTTCCACCAAATATACACCTCCAATGATAATACATCCATGTCGTTTTTAAAAGAAACCAAGTTAACATTTCGTGATGTTTTTTGATCGTAGATGTTTGATTAATTTTAATCGTTCGCATATCTCACCTCAAAGGAGGAAATATTGGAGTGTATATTATTGTTAGAAACGGGAATTCAAAAAAAATTCAGTGAGGAGATATGGTCGTGGGTCGAGCGCTAACCTGGCAACCATTAATTTTTTTATACTGCCCGATATATATAATATATATAATATATATATATATTATATAATATATATATAATATATCGTGGGCGTGATGTTAGTGATACGGTCGTCCGTCTGTCTGTCTGCCTGTCTGTCTGTCCGTCCGTCCGTTCCTGTCCGCACTCTAACTCCAAAGTGTTTCACTTTCACGTTTTCATATTTGGTGACATAGCGTAACAGACTTGGAGACGGTGTGTCGCGACATATGTCGTCATCTAAAGTGGTTGCCATGGCAACCGGATGGGGGGCTCGTTTTCCATGTAGTAGCCACAATTCTGTATATTACCTTCTTGTTTTATTTTAAGAAGCTCCCATGAAATTTTTAACAAATGATAGAGACTTTCCTTCCGGATCTAGAAAGTGTTCACACATTCTTGTAGCTACTGATATTGGTCAAGATATGAGGACAATTGTGTCAAGTTTTAGCGATTTGAACACCATCATTTTTGCAATTCAACGCTGGAAGCTCATTTCAAAATTAAAGACCAATCGTTAAGGCCTTCACACATTTTGAACTACCCCTCCATAGGACTTGCATGCAAAATTTCAGCTTCCTACACCTTCCTCAGGCCATCTACAGGCTCCTGTAAGGAAAATCATCATATGGACAGGGCCGTGTAAAATGATTAGTCCCACTTAATTTTTTTTATTTAGTGGCAACTCCATGAAATGTTAACACATGATTAGAGGACTTCTTCTGAATCTAGAACGTGTTTCACTCGTCTTGTACCTTACTATATTTGTCAAGATATGAGTTGAAATTTCCATTTTTAGGGTCTGAATTACCCATCATTTTGCACATCCATGCCAGAAGCCCATTTTGAAATTCATCACTTCGAGGCTTGTGCGTTTGCAACACAATGTACTACATGTTATGTTTAGAAACTGGCATGCTTAAATTTCAGCTTCCAATACCTTCCTAACCCACTTAACAGGCTCCTGTAAGTGGAAAAATCACTCGTTGATTGTCCGTGTCAAATGATTGTTTTTCCTGCCATTAATGTTTTTATTTTTAAGAAGCAGCTCCATGAAATTTTAACACATGATAGAGAACCCCCTGCTGGAATCTAGAAATGTGTTCACTCGTTCTTGTAGCTACGATATTGGTCAACATAGAGGGAAAATGTGTCCATTTTAGGGGTTCTTGAATACGATCATTTTTGCAATCCATTGCCAGAAGCCCTTTTGAAACTTCATCACTTCAAGGCCCTCGTGCTTGCACCAATTTGTACTACATGTATGTTAAACTGGCATGCAAAAATTTCAACTTCCTATACCATTCCTAACCCCATTTAACAGACTCCTGCAGGTGGGAAGGGTCACTCATGTGACAGGCCGTGTAAAATGATGTTCTTCTCGCCATAATTTTTATTGTTGTTGTTGGATGGAGCAGGCTCCATGAATTTTTGGCACATTGGTGAAGACTTCCGTCTGATCCAGAAAGGTTTTACTCATTCGACTTGTTAATATGTGTGTCGGTGAGTGTTTTTATCCCCCGCCGCGTGGCGGAAGGGGATATTGTTGTCACCCAGGTGTCCGGCTGTCCGTCCGGCTGTCCGTCCGTCCCGGGCTGTCAACATTCATAGCTTGTGAGTGGCGATAACTCATAAACTGTTGCCATTCGATTTGAAATTTGGGGTCACACATGTACCAACCTGAAAAGGAAGAAACCCTATAATTTGGGCGTCTGGCCGGATCCCAAGATGGCCGACTGGGGCGGCCATCTTGAAAAAAAATGTTTTTTCGCCATATCGATTTGAAATTTGGTTCACACTGTACCACCTGAAAAGGAAGCAACCCTATTGATTTGGCCGTGCCGGATCCAAGATGGCGACTGGGGCGGCATCTTTGAAAAAGAAATGTTTTTTCGCCAAAATCGATTTGAAATTGGAGTCACACATGACCACCTGAAAAGGAAGAACCCTATTGATTTTGGCGTGCCGGAGCCAAGATGGCCGAAACTGGCGGCGGCCAGCTTGAAAAAAATGTTTTTGTAATAAAGGAAAACCGTCTTATCTGATTTCAATTATTTTTGGTTACTACGTTCCTCACCCCTGGGGAACGTTTTTCGAGATGATGACCAAATGGGTGTCTTGTTTCCAATTCCACCTCCCTCATTATCTGGAATAGTATTGACCTTTTTCATTCAATGGCGGGTGGATCCCCATCTCTGATGGTATATTTAATAATGTGTCGGTGATGTGTTTTATACGGCCCGTATATATATATATATATATATTGTTACGGCTGTGGAATGCGCATTGCACCATCCAGTCCCGAGGTGTGAAATAGTTTCTAAGTCCATGTGTAGTAGCTTCAAACCCGTTGTATAGAGGGAATTAATGTGTTCATTCGGGCTGCGATCCTTTGAGTAGGCGTTTTTCTGTTACTGCTTTATTTTCGAAACCAGCCACACTTTCAACGTCAAAACGCCAACCAACAACAACAACCGCTAACACGCCACACTCTAACAACGCCAGCCCCGCCACCCTCACAACACGCCACCATTCTCAACACGCTACCTACACCATCGAACGCCATCCTCAGCGGTCTACATCGACGGTTTGCGCGTTGAAGGCGTCGAACGGCTTCGCCTCGTCCCCCAAAGACGCAGGTGGGAGGGACGAGAGGGAACGCCCCCCTTTCTCGAGCGGCCTCGAAGGAAGGCTGGAGCCGAGAAAACAGGGCGTGGCGCGGGGCGGGATAACAGCACTGGTGAAGCAGGAGGTTTAAGGAGAGTTTCATTCGTGCAGTGCTTCGTGGCCTGCTGGATCTGCTTTACTTCGTCTCTCCTGCTGCTCTCGGTCCTGCATTGCTCGTGTTTCGGTGGACTCGGTCGGTGCCAGTCCGTGGCCGTCGGGAGGCCAGCACGAGCAGGCGCGAGGCACGCCGGCGAGGGCCTCGCCGACCACGCTCGGATCGGAGTCACACCACCGGGCCACGGACGGGCGCCCAAGGATCACCACGCTCAGGGAAGTCGCGACTTCCATTTCTTTGGGGTTTTGTGTGAAGTGTGTGTGTCGGCGCCCAAGTCCGTGAGTAGGTATTGTTTTAGATTTGGTCCGGGTGTGCTCGCGTTAGTCGGTGTAGCTCTGCTTCTGTTTGTTTCTAGTTGATATATGTGCATTTCTACTGTTTGCCTTTATGTGTGCTATTCGTTGTCTGTGTTGTTTAAAAAATTTTTTTTTTTAAAAATGCTGCTTCTGTTGATTCTCTCCCCCGTTCCGCTGCGTCCTTTCCTTCGTTGGGTCTCCATCTTGTTTATGTAAAAGGGTTCGTCGTGGGCTTAATCGCCCGATAATTAATCTGAACCGTCAAGGCCGACGATAACACCGCTCGCGTTATCCCGTAGCCCGGAACGAGCCGCTTTTAAGCGGGATCGTGTCCCGAAGTCGGCCTGTGGCCGAGGTACAATCCTCGTAGGTTACCGCCGCGGGTATTAGGTATATGACTTTCGGCGTCACCCCTATTCGCGGGGTAGGAATGCGGACTGCGGTTGTGGTGAGTCGAAAGGTCCCACCCGTGACTGATCCCGGCGTTAGCCGGAGGGTCACGACTGAATTGTCCGTCCGGTGGGCGAGGCGGTCGCGATTGAGTCACATGGCCGATCGCACGCCGACGGCGCGCGAATTCGCAACACTGGTGTACAGGAGTGTGATCAAATCCCTTCCCGTCTCCAAGCTAAATTCATAGGGAATCGGCAGGGGTGAGAGGAGCTTACCCCCGATTCCTCCAAATTACATCTCTCT
>JAXMNL010001048.1:0-25834 GCA_035128595.1 Eptatretus atami
AAGAGCTCCCTGACACGTCGAGTCTCCTTTTTGCGCGTGGAGAGCGCCTGCACGTCGATCTGGCCTTTGCAGTGGGAAGCGCCTGCACGTCGAACGTGCGACGACTTATGGGAGTGATCACCGTTCGCTTTCGTCTAGCGTTTGAGCTCCGTCCTACTCACCCACGCTCGACACGCTTGTCGATCCGCTGCGAGCTCGCACCTCGATTTGGCCTTGTCTGTGAACAGGCCAGGCCTGGTACTTGTAATTGGACCTTGAGAGAAATCAGCTGAGGCCATCGTCACTTACCGCAGGTCAGAGCGCGCGGAGAAACCACATGCGGTGCGGTGAAAGGAAAGAGTGCGGCGCGCCATTCTTGCACACGCGCCAGTTCGCGCTGGGGCTCGATCCTGGACTTCCGCCTGTTCGACACATTCGTGCTTTGACACTGTCGCTTCTCGTCCATGAAACAATACCAAGTACTCTCTTGTCTTGACAGTGGCATGCATCGTCTGTCTTCTTGCTGCTGTCTTTGTCATGCACGTTGTTTAAGGCATTACTCTAGTAGACCCCCTCGAAACCCTGTAGTCCTGTCCCTAGTTAAGAACGGTTAAAGATTGTTAAAAAAGCATGTCGATGAATGTGGCTTGTGTCGTGCTCCCAGTTAGTTCCCCAATAAAATCTGGTTGATTCGGATGAAGTTGCGCTTTGAGTTCTTGTGTCGCGTCGAGGAACAGATCCGTTCCATTGCACTATAAAACCAAAATATTACAGACTGCAGAAACGCCCCGCTTAGGCATATACACAACCAGTCTGGACCGGGTTCTATTCCCCAACTGGGCAAGTACAAGGTATTTACGTTGGTTATCGCATTGAAGACGCTGACCCGAAGCCGTGCTGAGCGGCCGGCCGCGTATAAACCCCGGAACCGTGTGGTGAGTGACATCCGAGATCCGAGTGAAATCCTCCACCCCGGATCCGCAACAATTATATATATATATAATATATATATATTATATTATTATATATATTCCATAATTAACATACATATAGGTATATAGTACTTAAAAGTATATGATATATGTATATGATAATATATATGTATACAATGTAATGTATATATATTTGTATATAATACACATATATGTTATATGTTATTATATTATTATGTAGTTACACATATGTATATTTATGTATATAAACAATATGTATGCATATCAATATATATTTATGTATATCATTTATGATGTATATGAATACGTTGTAAATATATATGAAATATATGTAGTATATGAACATATATTAGTATATATATGTAATAATATGTAAGTATTATATTTCATTATATCATATGTATATATATATACTATATATATTCATAATTATAGCATACTAATGTAGATATATAAATTATATACATATATGTATATTATTATATGTTATTATATATATATATATATTTATGTAAAATACACCATATATTATGTATATGCTTACTATATATATATATTATATTTATGATATTACACATATTATGTATTGAAGTAATATTTATGTATGTAATGAATATGTAATATAATATATATATATATATATATATATATTATATATTACACATGAATATACGTATGCATATTGAATATGTATTTATGTTATGTATATGTATATTATATCAGATATCGTGACTTCGTTACGTCACTTCCGGACTTCCAGTTCAAGCGATCAGCCACACGAGGACCGACTGGGTGATAGCTCTCCTCCAGTCCCTCTAAGTAAAGTTTTCATTCCAAAAGTTGTCTTGTGTATTTGTTATCTGTGATTTTGTTCAGGTCTGTGACACTATCTTTTATGTTTTCGTGTCTGTTCATCAGAAACAGTTTCGCGGGTAGTTCGAGTTAGTTTATATTAAAGAGCAGGCGAGGCCCTCGTTATAAGTTTAGCGTGAAGTCAGTTCGGCTTTGGGATATGAGAGTGACGAAGCTTATAAATAGCGAAGGAGAAAGATAGGAGTACGTAAAATAACATTGCTCATGGCCACGTTCAACAATGGGGGAAGCAGAGGTCTCTTTGTAGGCATGTGTGAGGAAATCGTATCCACTGAGGAAGTATTACCGGGTTGAAGGACACATTGATTATGCAGCAGTAGCAGAATGTGAGAAATTTGTAGATAATAGTTGGTGCGTTGCTGCACGCCGCGAGGTTCTCGCTCAACCATCCCATATTGAACCATGGTCACCCTGCACGCGGTGCCTCGATCGCTGTGCTCCCACCGGCTCGTTCAGCATGGTCATTGCCGCGCGTCGCACCACCGCGGGTTACTGTGAATGGCAGTGCCGCGGCGCCCCTGGCTGTACGTCCCGCGCCGCCCCGTTTTTACCTCCCACCGCCACCCCCATTGCAACCAGTCGCAGCCGCCGCCGCCCCGTGCACCGTCACACCGTCGTCGTCCCGTCCTGTCCTGACGGTGCAAACACCTCTGCCCGCACCCGCCCAATTGCTCACATTCACTGTGCCCGCCGCCCCCTTGCACCGTCGCCGCGCCGCCAGCCCCTTTGCACCACTGCCAACAGACCGCTTGCCCTCGCCCCGTCGTCACTCAGATCATTGGGTCGCCCCGGTCCCTGTTACGGACACCTTCGCCGCCCCCGCCCCATTGCGAACATCACTGCCGCCCGCCCCCGTTGCACCGTCGCCCCGCCACGGCCCCGCCCAGTGTGACGGTGCCTCAATTTCCGCCACGGGCCCTCCCACGGCGCGGCCCCGTCAACACCTCCGTGCGCCCGTCCCTTTACACCCGTCGCCCACCCCCCCCCGTCACCTTCACTGCCCCCCCCTGTGCCCTGACTGGTTGCATGCACTATATCACCGCCGCCGGCTGGCGCCGACCTGTCCGGCCGTCCCCATCGGCCTGCACCGTCACCGGCCGCCACAGCAGGTCAGCCGCACGGCTGGCCACCCCCCCACCAGCCCGACAGTTGATTGTGGCAACGGCCACGCCCGGGTGCGCCCCGTTGCGACGAGCCCCCCCGCCCCGTCACGTTCAGCCCTCCCCCGGCACCACACCAGCACTCGTCGCCGCCTGCCCTTCTACTCTGGGCCCACCACCGCCCCCTGCACCATTCACTGCCGCCCTCGTGGCGCCCATGCCTCACCCACGATGTTTCCGCCCTCTCCCGTATGCAACCAGTCCACTCCAGACCCCGTAGCCACCCAAGTCAGCGACGAGTCACCGCGCCCGCTCCCCATGCAATGTCTAGAGCCAACCCGGGCACGCGATACGGTGCCACCCTGCAACGGGTCGCGGCTCAGCCGGCCCTGCAACGGCTGCGACGGTTGACATGGGACGGGCGCGGTACGGGCAGGGGACAAGCGCAGTGATTGTGCAACGGGGCGTTGCGCGACGTTGTAACAGGGACGGGCGGCAGCTACGTTGTGACGGGGCCGGCAGCGGCTCGATGTGAACGGGCTGCGCCGACGGTGCAACGGGGGCGGCGCGCATGATGGTGCAATGGGGAGGTGTGGCCGGCGACGGTGTATTTACAGGACGGGCGGCGCAGACGGCTTGTGACGGGCCGGGCAGCGGCTGCGTGCTGACAACGGGGCTGCCTGGCGACGTGGCAACGGGCTGGGGCGGCCATTGATGGTGCACATGTGGGTGGCTGGCACGGTTAACAGGAACCGCCGACGGCGTGTGACGTCTGCAACGGGCCGGCGCGGCTGCGACGTGCACATGGGCTGGCGGTGGCGACGTACAACGGGCGGCGGCCGGCGACGGTACAACGGGGCGGCGGCGGCAACGGGGTGGACGCGGCAACATGCAACGGGGCGGACGTCGTGGAGTGCAGCGGATATGGGCATTGGCGAGTGCACGCGGTGCGGCAGTGGGAGTGAGCGGCACTGCAGAGTCAGCGGCAGCGGCATGCGAGTCAGCGGTTGGATTGCGAAGTGCACAGGCACGGCAGTGGCGGAGTGCAGCGCTGTGTGGGCATGCAGAGTGCAGCAGGCAATGCGCAGTGGCAGGTGCCAGCAATATAATTGGTAGAAGATGAGTAATGGGAGGACAGTTTTTTGTGGATGATAGATTTTTAAATATATAGATTCTTCATTCTCGGAAGGATTATGACGTAGAATTCTGTGCATTTTGAATGAGCGGAGTAGGACATTGAATGAAGGGGAACGACGAATTGTATCGGTCAGGCAGGCAGAATGTTGTTGTGGTCCACTCGGTCTGTGAATGATGAGGGAAAGTTTACTCAGACGTTTTGAAAAATTAGATTACAGGATATTTGGCTATGTGGCTGAAAGCAAAGGGTTGTGAGGTCATGTTTTCGATCCTCCAAGATTAGAAACAATAAAGAAATTATGAGCAGAGCAATAACGTCAACCAATGGCTGGGAGAATGGTGTAGGGGGAAGTTTTACATTTAGAAGCAGTGAATCATTTAGGGGACAAAGGAGTGTTCAGAATGATGCCGTATGTTAAATAGATAGAAGAAAAGCAAGGTTGCATGGAATTGAGGAAGGAATTCAGTCTTTTTTAGTTAGTGGGTGGAGAGTTAGAAGAAAAACGGATGAAGTAATGGGATGAGTAAGTCCACGCAGAAAATATTCAGGAAGGCAAAGTTAAACATATCATACCAATGCCAGAAGTTTAAATAATAAGATGGAAGAGCTTGAAGCCAAAGTAGAGCGAGGATACGAATAGATTGCAGTGAGTGAGACATGGCTTTAGTGGGAGTAACTGAGAGACAGGATAGAAGCTCAAGTGTATCGGTGTGATAGGAAGGAGAGAACTGGAGAGGAGTAGCAATCTGGGTAAAGACAGCATTGCATTCAAGAGAAAGGGTGACATTAAGGGAATAAATGTTGAGGATTCTGGTTGGGTAGAGATTAGAGATTGTAAAAACAGTAAGATTCTGGAGGATGCTTTTATCTGGCTCCGTTTGTGAAGTAGCGGAGAGAGGAGTACAATAAGAATTCAAAAGCATGTGGTAAGGGAGAGTTTGATTATGGGATTTAACTTGCCAGGATAATTGGATCCAGGAACAGGGAAAGGTGAGAGCAGATGAAAGGGTAGATTTCCTAGTTTTAGTCCAGTTGCTTTTAACCCAGTTGTAGATAAGCCCACCAGGGAGTGCAGTTTAGACGCTCCTTTAAGTGACGTTCCAAATATGGAGAGATGGAGGTTGGGGAGCATTTAGGACAAGTGACCATAACATTGTGTGTGCAAAGATTCTGTGAGGTTGGAGTTCAGATAGTAGGGAGCATAGATTTCCAGGAAGCAAACTTTGAGGTATGAGGAGAGAGTTGGTGATGTAGATTGGGAGACCTAACAACAGACAATCAGCATCAGAGAAATGGAAACCATTAAGACCAAATGTTAGAGTGCAGAGTAAGTACATTCCATGAGTTTAAAATAGAAACAAAAAGAGACCAGGTGTGTAGCAGTGATTAGGAACGCTTTAAGGAGAAGCAGAAGGATTATTAGGTTTAAAATAACAGGGCGAGTTAGATTTATATCACTATGGGAGTAAACAGAGGCAAGTGAAAAAATCACTCCGCAAGCCAAAAGAGATACGAGAAGACATGGCTAAGAATATTAAACATAACAGCAAGCTTTCTTTAAGTACATCAGGGAAAGAACAGGTTCGGACCAGTGTGGCCCATTGAGGAATAGCACTAGGAGATGTGTTCGTATAAGTGAGATGCAGGCTTATAAACAGGTATTTTCTTTAACTTTTACACAGAACAGTCAGGAGAATTTCCAAGAGCTGAGAGTATTCTATGAAGGGTGAGAAGGGCTTTACAGAATCCAGGTTGGAGTGGAGAAGTAAAGAACAGCTAGTAATCTAAGAGTAGATAAGGCTCCAGGCAATAAGTAGCACCCGAGAGTATTGATGAGTGGCTGAGCAGTAAGTGAGATGTTAACGGATATTTTAATTGTTCACTGGAGTCAAACAGGTACCGAGGATTGGAGAGTAGGAAATGTAATACCATTATTTAAAAAGGATCCAGAGATGAATTGGGAAACTATAGACCTGTTAGTTGACATCATTGTGGGGAAGGTTTGAGACATAATTAAGACCAGATGAGGAACCATTAAATAAATACAAACTCATTAAAGTAGTCAGTATGTGTTTACCAAAGGTATTCCTGTTTAACAAACTTTTTGGCAGTTCTGAAGCAGTGTCTATTGGTGATGAGGGAAAGCGTGGACATAGTATATCTAGACTTTAGAAGGCATTTATAAGTACCACATCGGAGTGTTTCTCCAAAGTGAGGGCTTGTGAGTGGCTGTCAGTAGATAATTCGATTGCAAACTGGCTTCATCGTGGAAGGAAAGAGTGGCTGTGATGGAGGATGTAATAAGTGGTACCTCATGATCAGTACTCAGACCATTAACTATCATTTTTCATCAAACGTTTGGATAGTGTAAAGATAAGCTTTCAAATTGCAGATGAACAAAAGCTTGGAGGTAAGATGATAGCAGAGGGTGGTGAACAATACAGAAAGTATTGATACTTTATGGATTGGGCAAAAGATTGCAGATGGAATTTAACCTGAGCAAATTGCTAGTAATTCACTTCGGTTCCGGTTTGGAGCGACGAGAGGCTCTCCTTAGGGCTCTTCTGCTGACGTTCTCAAAAGTTAAGTTTGCGTCGTTATTGTTACGTTTTAACTGTTAATTTCTCACCTACATGTTACTTGTGTTCCGAGTTCGGTTTGTTTCAAAAAATCGTGCTATTTTGTGTTTGTCGACGTCTTAACGGGTGTTGAGGCCTAGGCCTTGGCTTGGCCTCGTTGAGGCCTACCTGTTCCCCTTGGGTTCGATCGTTTTTTTCTTTTTCTCCCCATTACCTTCATTTCTATCCTCCCATTACCTTCAATTTCATCCTCCCCACTTTCCTTAACGTCCCCCATGCTACACTAATCTCTATTTCTTATCTCAAAAAAAAAACAACAAACAACAACAACAACAACACGCAAACCTTCTTCCCGATTCTGCTTCTTCGTCTCCTCTTATCCTCCTCCTCTTCTTCTTCCTCATTTTTTTCTACAACACTTCCATGAGCTAATCTGTTGAAAACTCTCTCAAACATTTAAATAACAAACAAAACGATCTTATAATGCTTCATCTCCTCTCTCACACATTGGTAATCTTTACATGTTTCATAATGCACGACCTTCTCTCTATTTAACGACTGCTCTCATTTTTGACTCCTCATTCCTTGCCTAAAAAACTCAACTGTTACAAGCGTTTCTCTCTCCATTCTCTGAATTCGCCTTCTTGCATCCATCAAGAAATGTGTTAAATCGCATCTCTGACCTAAAACTTTTTAAAAACCCCAGTTGCTATGAATGTTCGCTTCCATCAAACATCTTTTTTCCAACTTCAGTCAACTCACCCCCCTCACCCCTCACTCTCAAAGCAACCATCCACTCTTCTCCCTCCAAGCTCCCTCTCACCTCCTCAAAAATTCCCCCTCACCTTTCTCCCACCTTCCACCCTCACTCTCCTTCTCAAAGTTGCCCCCCCCCCTCAGCACCAAGCTGCCTCCCTCACTGCCTCTCACCTCCATCTCTTCACTCCACCTCCTCAAATCCTCACTGCCTTCTCCCCCCTCTCTGTATCCCCTCTCCCCCAGCACCACAGAGCTTTTCCTCCTCATCGGCCCCTCCTAGCTATTCTGCAATCCCCACACTCTTTAAACAACCTCCTTACTCCCCCCCTCTCCCTTGTCCACCCTCCCCTCCCCCCCCCCCCCCTCCCCCCCCCCTGCACCCAAAGCCTCCCCTACCTCTTCATTAAAAGTGTGGACCTCAAATATACGGGCCTTCGCTCAAACCTTTCAGATCTTTCCATACAGCGCCACTGACAAACCAGACATATCTGCCTAACGAAAACTCTTCTCTCCCAAGACGTCTCTGACTCCAAGTATCTCTCCCGGTTACTCCCTCCTCCGGTATGACAGACCTGAGCCTCTTCCTGGTGGAGGTGTGCTCTCGTTCATCAAAGACTCTATTCCTCACGCTCCCATGCATGCTCTTCACTCCCCCACACCCCAGGAATACCTCTGGCTACGCTCCCCTCCACTCCCACCTCAGTTTATATGTGTACTGTACCGTCCACCTACAGTGATGACTCCATCTACACCTCACTAATCCGAAAACATGGACCATCTTCTATCTTCTCATCCAAACTCTCTCTTCCATTTATGGTGACTTCAATTGTCATCATGCAGTTGGCTAGTGTGGTACCTCTCTCACTTCATAGCCTCAGCAAAAGCTTTCTGCGACTCATTGGGACTGACTCAATCAGTCACTTCCCTACCCGGATCTCAACCAATGTACTCCATCTCTCTCTGATCTGATTTTGACAAATTTCCCTGACAATATCTGCTGCTCTCTTCCTCTCAATCGGTTCTTCTGACCACGTCCTTGTCAAGTGACATCTCTCTGGCTGTCATCAAGAACCACCTCACCGCCGTCGAGTCTGGCATTTCACTCAAGCTGACTGGCAGGATCTCCGAGCAGCCATCAAACTTACAGACTGGTCTCCTATCTCTACTTTCTCAAACATCAACTCATCCTGGAATCTTTCAAAGAAACTTGCTCTCCCTCATCTCACAGATTATCCCCTCTCTGTTCAGTTGTTTCCTACCCTTCCTCCCCCCCTTGGTTCACTGAGCTTGTGGCGAGGCAGTTGTCCTGAAACAACTTGCCTTGCCTCAGGGAAAGCAAACCAACTGAGGGCAATCTCAGTTCCTTCCACAAAGCTCGGAACAAGTGTTGTATCTACCCTCAGAGAGCCAGAAAACAACATCTTTTCATCTCAAGTCTGAACTCTCAAACTCTCTCCCTCCTCAAAATCCTTTGGCGTTTAATCAAATCTGTTTCTGGTGTATGTTCCCCTCCATCCCCTCCCTTACCTCAAAAAAGCCGCACTGCTGATACGCACCGTGAATTAGCTGAATGCCTAAACTCGGTGTTTGCACTAAATCTGTGTCCTAAACCCATCACTTTCTCTACCCACCTGACCCAGTCGCACCCAACTGTCCCTGGACTCTGTGTCCTTTTCTCCTAACAAGGTGGAAGAGCTTGCTGTCAAATCTCGACTCGATTCTGACAACCGGTCCAGACGGCATCAGCCACGTGTCGTTCAAAGCCCTGCTCTTCTGCTCTTGTTCACCTCTCTCTGTTCTATTCGCCCTCTCATTTGCTCAAGGTCTCTCCATCTGCTTGAAATCTGCTAACATCACTGCCCTGCATAAAAAAGGTGCAAAAACAGATCCTGCCAACTACAGAACAATCAGCCTCTCCCAATCATCATGCACAGGTATGGAATCCATCATCGCTTCAGACATGAATCCTTCTCTTCTCCAATGGCTTGATTCCGATCATCAATTTGGTTCAGACCAGTCACTCTACCCTGGATATCTGCTTCTGCTCTCCCATGAATGGATGAGGTCCTCAATGCCGATAGGAAATCCGAGCCGTATCCCTGGACATCATCACTTGCTTTTGACACAGTCTGGCACCCTGCCCTACTCACCAAACTCTCTTCCATGTATCTCAAGCCATCTCCACTCATGGCTCGTAGAGACTTCCTCTCCTGTTGCAGTCAACGTTGGCCCTAAATGGAGATCATTCACAATGATCTCTCCGACTCTCTGGAAAAACCTCTATATCTCTTTGCTGATGACCTCCACCCTTCGCGTACCATCTGTCATCCCTCAGACCGGCAGACAGCGAGCTTCTTCGCTCACTGCAGATCTGATAAAATCACAAACTGTCCAACACATGGAAATCATGTCTTTCAATCCAAGACAAATCCACATCTCACATGTCTCTTCGAAAGGACCGTTTAGAAAAACCCCCCCATTCCACATTTCTCAACATCCTCTGGAAGAAGTCTTTTCTTTCAAGCTTCTGGTCTCAATATCTGCCATGACTTTCCTGGAAAGTCACATTCCAACCTCTCCTCAAAGCCGTCCCCGACTGGGATCATCCCGTCGTGCAAAGTCCTTCCTCGCCCTCTTGAGCTCCTGACCACTTACAAAGCTTTGTCCGTAGCCTATGGAGTACTGCTCTCCCTTCTGGTGGTGCTCCTGCCTCCACCTTTCTCGCTCACGCTGTCGAAACCAGGCATTTAGGATCATCGGCATCTCCCGCAATGAAGCTGAGTCTTTGGCCTCTCCTCAATCACCGCAGGTTGGTCGGTGGTCTTTCTGTCTTCTACCGACTCCTCTCAGCCTTGCCCCCCCTGCTCTCTCTGCATTTGTCCACCACTTCCACAGCGCTCAAGGTCCGCCAACAACCCCCTTCTTGTAAAACTACCAAATCACGAATCACTGCTCACCTTCACTCTTTCGTTTCTCTTTTCCCCGCTTTGGAATAACACTCCTCATCTATTCTTTCCCATTCTTCCCTCCAGGCTTTCAAAACACTGTCACCACCACCTCTTATCATCCCCCATCCAAATCTCGATCTTTCTACCCCATAATCACCCAAGCCCACTTCCTTCAATTCCCCTGCTTTCCTTCCTGAAGTCCTGTATTCCATCTTCTCTTCCCCATGTTCCCCGTCCCATCCCATCCCTCTCCTTCCTCAATCTCCTAATGTGTCTGTTCCCACGTTTTCCCTCCCACTCCCGCCCCTCTTTTCATCCCCTTTGCTGTCGTTGTATGTTCGCTCTTATACGAGCCTCGACAAGGTATACCAAAAAAAAAAAAAATGTTGTAAGGTGTTGGGATGGGAAAGAACAATGAAATAGAGATTACAGGAATGCAAGGGGAATTTTGAGACGTGTCACATAGAGCAGTTCTAGGGTGTCATAGAATGGGAGTAAGCAGCAGACACAATGCCAGTAGCTATAGGTAAAGCAACATAGGGTTTTACGTTGTATTCGGAGGAGGATCAATTATAAATCAAAAGAGTTGTGTAACTTTACAGGAATTTAGTGAGGCCACATCGAGAATATGTGTGCAGTTTTGGTCACCACCAGTTACGGAGGACATAAATGTCATAGAGCGAGGTTTAGCGTAGGGCTACTAGATGATTCCGGCCGAGCTCGACTCGGCTATGAGGAAGGGTTGAAGAGACAGAGCTTTATTCACGAGAAAGGAGCGGTTGCGAGGAGATATGATAAGAGTTTAAGATAATGAAAGTAAAGAAAAATAGTGTAGATGAAATTCACAGAGTAGATAGTGACAAATGTGGGCCATAGCCTGAGAGTAAAGAAGAAGAGTTAAGATGGTATGTAAGGCAGGGGACTTCACTCGCGAGAGTAGTTAATGGCACGGAATTGCACCTTGAAAGGTGCGCAGAAAAAGTAGATAAGTTAAATTTGAATTAGACTATAGTAACTGGAAGTTAATGGAGATAGAGGGGTATGGGGATGTTATAAGACTTTTAGTAGCTTGAGTATTTATGGGTGATGGATGGGATGCTGTGGTGGGTCTTGTTAAGGGTTGTGTGGTTGATGTGTGTTTTACTCAGCCCATGCCCCCTCTTCGAGGGGAAGAAAGAAAAGAAATAAAAATTAAAATGAAAAAAATTACAACAAAAAAAAAATACAAAAGAAACAATAAAAATACAATTTTTTCTTCTTCTTTCATTAATTAAAATGATCTTGGTTGGTGTGGTGTTCGCCCAGGCATGATGGGCTGAATGGTCTCCACCTGTGTTGGATTTCCTTGTTGTCCTTGTGATATATATAATATATATATATAATATATATATATATAATATATATATATATTGGATTCCTATATATGAGATATCCCTTATTGTCGGGTTTCCGGCTGTCTGTCTGTGTGTGTGTGTGTGTGTGTGTGTCTGTGTTGTGTGTTGTCTGCAACGCGAGTCACAGCACGAACCAGCGAACCGATTTCGATGAAACTTTGCCAAAAGTGGAATAGACTGGAATGTGCGCGTTTGAATTCGTTGCCTAGCAACCACCCGTTGCTGTGCAGCGGCCGAAAAACCGCTACAGTATTTCAATACTTGTCCTCTCAGTTTGAATATAGAAAACGAGACTTCGAATTAAAACACTTCGACATATTTAGAAAATTTACTCAGCGATTTTTTGATTGAGTTTTATTTTTCAAATGGTAGTCCTTCAAAAATCGTGTGCTATTTACCCTCATTTAAGTTGTGTATACAATGTTTGTAAGGAGCTACACCGTCGTTCCACCTTCGATCTCTCCTCGATCCAAACGTTATGACAAAGTGAAAAGGATCCAAAATAAATGAATCACCGGCATTCTCTTTCAATAATAGTTTTATTTATTTACCGAAAACGATTCCACGACCCACACTCCGCCTCAATTTTTTTTTTTTTCCCGGAAACGATTCTCCACCCAAACACCATCTTCAATTATTTATTTATTTACCGAAAACAATTCCACATCCACACACCACCTCAATTATTTATTTATTTACTGAAAACGATTCCCCACCCACCACCCCAAACCACCCTTTCAAAAAAATTTATTTATTTATTTACTAAAACGATTCCCCACCCACACACCACCTTCAATTATTTATTTATTTACTGAAAACGATTTCCCCACCACACACCACCTTCAATTATTTATTTATTTACTGAAACGATTCCACGACCCACACACCACCTCCAATTATTATTTATTTACTGAAAACGATTCCCCACCCACACACCACCTTCCAATTATTTATTATTTTCCGTAAACATTCACGACCACCACACCACCTCCAATTTTATTATTTACTGAAAACGATTCCCCATCCACACACCACCTCCAATTATTTATTTATTACTGAAAACGATCCCATCCACACACCACCTTCAATTATTTATTTATTTACCGAAAACGATCAAGACCCACACACCCCCCAATTATTTATTTATTTACCGAAAACGATTCCACAACCCACACACCACCTTCAATTATTTATTATTTACCGAAAACGATCAAGACCCACACACCACCTGCAATTATTTATTATTTACCGAAAACGATTCCAGACCCCCCACACCACCTTCAATTATTTATTATTCTGAAAACGATCCACGACCACACACCACTCCCATTATTATTTATTTTACCGAAAACGATTCCACGACCCACACCCACCTCACATTATTTATTTATTTACCGAAACGATTCCACGACCCACACCCCACCTCCAATTATTTATTTATTACCGAAAACGATTCCACGACCCACACCCCACCTCCAATTATTTATTTATTACCGAAACGATCAAGCCCACACACCACCTCCAATTATTTATTTATTTACTGAAAACGATTCCACGACCCACACACCACCTCCAATTATTATTTATTTACCGAAAACGATTCCCACCCACACACCACCTTCAATTATTTATTTATTTACCGAAAACGATCAAGACCCACACACCACCTCCAATTATTTATTTATTTACCGAAAACGATTCCACACCACACACCACCTTCAATTATTTTTATTACCGAAAACGATCAAGACCCACACACCACCTCCAATTATTTATTTATTTACCGAAAACGATTCCACAACCCACACACCACCTCCAATTATTTATTTATTTACCGAAAACGATTCCACGATCCACACCCCACCTCCAATTATTTATTTATTTACCGAAAACTATTCCACGACCCACACACCACCTCCAATTATTTATTATTTACCGAAAACCTTCCACGACCACACACCACCTCCAATTATTTATTTATTTACCGAAAACCATTCCACGACCCACACACCACCCCAATTATTTATTATTTAAAGTGGGAGTGGCGTAGGAAATGGGCGTAGCTTATGAAAAATATTGTGTGGCTCAGGAGGTGTGGTCAAACAAGAGCATTGAGATAAGTTTATCGGTTTTCCGTGTGTGTGTGTGTGTGTGTGTGTGTGTGTGTGTGTGTGTGTGTGTGTTGTGTGTGTGCGCGCGCAATGTGAGGCTCCACAGCACAAACCAGCAAACCGATTATTTTTCAAATGGTAGTCCTTCAAAATAGGGTGTCTATTTACCGTCATTTTTTTGAGGAGTGCCAGTGGCAAAAATACGCAATAGGAAAAATCTTGCCAGGCAGAAGAACAATTGTTTTGTGAACCAATACGTCTTGGCATGAATCTTCGTCGGTGGATCGTCAGAATGAAAAGCATCGTATCCAGCGCTTCCATCCTAGCGAATCCCTCTCGCCTACGGCTTGTATATATATATATTGTTTCAGTGGTGGAAATTCACAGAACACCATTCAGTTCCCGAAGATCAGTTATTCATAAGTGTTGTTCCAGTTAGATTTCCCCACGAGTGTATAACGGTCTTGTTCGTGTGCCGGCGTGAATCTTTGATTGTTAGCCGTTATTCTTTTCTATCTTTTATTTCAAACAAACAGCATCTCTTCAACGACACCACTACAACCACACCACCTCCACCACCACAAAATAATCTCAACAACCACGCCATCCCCACCACAGCGCCAACCACACTGCAACCACGACATCTCAACAACCACGCAATCTCCACAAACACCGCCATAGGAGCCACATTCTCCACGTCCGTTACGAAAAGTATGCTCCGAAAGAACAACACTCCCAGAAAAAGCCACCCGAAGAAAACAGGATTGACGGTTGGGGCGGGTCTCTCAGAACGGCGTAAACAACTATCAACTCCCACCCCAGGGACTTTCCCTGCGCGTCGGGAAGGGGGTAGGGAAGCGCATCGGGGCGGATAAAAGGCCGCGTTGGGACGCAGGGAGAATAGTTGTTGAGAAGAAGTGGAGTGTCGGCAAGGGAGTTGTTGTTGGGTTGAGAAGCAGGAGTTGTTGTTGAGAAGAAGTGGAGAAGTCGGACTTGAGAGATTCGGGAGCTCTGAGGAGAGCGTCGAAAGAGCCCTGAGGAGGTCTGAGGAGAGCGTCCACTGAGCTCTGAGGTAGAGCTCTGAGGAGAGCGTCGAAAGAGCCCTGAGGAGGTCTGAGGAGAGCGTCCACTGAGCTCTGAGGTGGCCGACGAGAGCTCTGAGATTGGCAAGAGACCTGAGGAGATTCGGTCGGTCGGTGCGGGTTTTCTCCGACCAGCTGCGCCCTGCCGGCTTCGCCAGCTTGGATCCTCCGGATCGTGCAAGGGGTCCAGCTCGGCCCCGAAGACCAGGTCTGAGATAGACCCTTACCTCCAGCTCACCTTCCCTCCGAGCTGGGGGGTACAAATAAAGGCGATTGCCACCATTTCTGTCTGTGTGTACGTGTGTCTGTTTGTGGCACCAGTCTGATAAGTAGAATTGTTGTTAAGTGCATGCTCGCTGATATAAAAAATGCAGAGAGATCGGCTGTAGGCTTTTGCTCGTGTCTTGTCCCCTATCCCCATTCATTGACTGCTTACGTGTAAAAATAAATACCCGTTGTCTGAATGTCAATCCGCTCGTTGCGTCACTTTCTCCATTGACCGCCAAGGTGCGTTCGGGATATTAACTGGCTTTTAAAGCCGCTAAAAGTAATATAAATCTCATCAGAAATGAGTATTATTCAACTTACCATAGAAACTTTCCCTTGAAGGAAGTTGTGTTTCTTTAAACCTTTCAAATGAACCATATAGTCATCCGGATATATTCCCTTTTGATAGGAGATCAATCTCTTCTTGATTTGAGAAATATGATTTAAGACTCGGGAAGTTTTAATATTTTGATGCTAACTCAGATAATGAATCTCCCATAAACTTGTATGTGTCAAGAAATCTGATATGGGTTATGTGGGATGTATAAATTGTTTTGTGAATGAGATGTATTTTTGATCTGTGTTTGGAATGGCGAAAATATTTCCGAATGTCTTTTGAAAGTTCATTTATAAATAGATGTGTGTCATAGTGAGCATTGTTGTGAAGAAAGACAGGAATAAAATGTGGAGGCTTGTCATTAAGATTACAACGGGAATGAGCTGGACCTCTATATTTACCAGTAAGATGACAATGATCACTAACTTTAAACTCCTTAATTTCCTCATCACAAATATGACAGGTACTGTTCTCTCTAAATTCCTTTTCCTAAGATGCCTCATATCTTTTGTTGTGTCAGTTGTGTGGGTATGGAAATGAAGATGTGTGGTCGTTGTTGTGAAATTGAAACTAAGGATTGTGCTTCTCATCTTATTTAATATGAGATAAAATGTCTTTATATTGGTATTATTAATTCTTTTCATATTCTCAACTGGTCTAAAAATGGCTGATGCTTCATTAAAACAATTGTTATTTCCCAGTCTTCTTACTCACTAACAACAATAACAGTCATTAATTAACTAATTGTGATGGGTCAATTTGAAGAAACTAACACCTGAACCAAGACTACTTAAAGCCTGAATAATGTGTTTCTCTTCTCATTTCTTCTTTTTTTACTCAGAAAGACTAACCCTATAATTAACAGAGTCCAGCAGATCAATATATACTCTATCATCATTATTTTCTTATCCAATGGTTTATCAAAATACTTTGATTCATCCCTCACAGTTGAACCTTGTCTTCCATCTTTTGTGAGAAGAAACATTAATCTCGGAGTTAGTTTAACAGGAGTTGAGCAGAACTCAAGAACCTTAATTCATCATTAAATATCAATACCTTTTCTTGAACAAGATGAAATATTGCTGGTTGTTCTGTTTGGAATGAGTCCTGCTTTCGTTTTTTTATTCCGCTGAATATTCATTGTTTTGAAGACATTCAAAATATAATCAGGGGTTGATTAATCCTCCTTGTTGAAATAATCGTTCATCATCAATATTCTAATTCTCCTATATGCTCTAATTCTTCTCCGTCATTTGACTGAAATCTTTTAACATTTAAAGTTATTAGTATATTCTAATCCGGGACTCGGTTAGTCGTCTATTGTGGGGACCTGGTGAAAGCATCTTATAAATTGCTCAGAATTTATCCATATAGGGAAGTTTTGTGGCAACCAAGAGCGAAAATATTGGCTTGAAAAATTTCTTGAAGTTATCTTTGTTTTCTTTCAATGCTTCCTCACCCATTAGTTTCTGTCTTCGTTTCTTTTTTATGTCTTCCTGTTGTTTTACACTTTTGAAACGCACTCTTGATGTTCCTTAAAATCGTCTTGCTCCTTTCTTTCGCATCCATTTATTATTGTAAAATATCATTTAATGAATGTAAAGATCAACGAGGAAATTTTTCTTTTCTTCATCATCCAAGTAGATGTTTTCAAATAAATCCTTTTCTTTAAATATTTCGTCAATTCTTTATTAACATTAATACGAAGTTGTAATTTCTTTTTCACTAATACTTGCATCTCTGCTTGAGTTTCTTCATCAACATCCAAACCGAATGATAAAATCTTAACCCCATCAGATGTTTAATAATTATTTGTCTCATTCCTTCTGATTAGTTTCTAATATCCCAAGACCACCAGATTTTAGTTTCTTAACTCACTCTACAAGGTGAATATTTTGTTGTACCAAGAGAAACCTCCTCAAATATTTGACCTTCATTCCTCAATGCATATGTTCCTCACTGAAATATAGTGATAATCTTCACCTTTTACTTCTCCAGTCTTATTGCTCTAGTTGTTGTTGATCTTGTTATCACGGGGTGTTTTTAAAGTAAATTTACAACATCTCATTTGTACTTAAGAACCTTGATTTATGAAATTTTTTTTCCAGAAGCAGATTTCCCACAATATTTATAACAATAAGTTGTCATTTATATATGTAATTGTTAATCAGAACAAAAAATATATCCCTTAATATCTCATCTTGTTTCACAACAATATATTTATTTTTCAGTCATGTTGCTTCATGTAATCCCCAAATTCTTTTTAGGACACAATGTAGAACAATTATCTCTCCAAAAATTGTTTATATCTATTGATTAACTTGAATAAAATAAAAGTATTAGCATTGTTTCTGATGGAACGCACGAGGAGTTGAAAGTATGATTGACTAAGATAATACATTATAAGAAGAATGTCTCCCACTTGTGTAGTAGATGTCCATTAGTTTTGGTTTCTTCTCATTAACACAATCATCAAAGATAACGAGGTTCTTTTTTGATTTATCCAAATCTTGGGGAGAAGGTTATCATTCGTATTATCACTAAGAATACAAGTTATCAGTTTTGATTTCTTTTTATATCTGTGTATCACAATTAGTTTGATTATATCTTCAATGTTATAACTTTAGATTGTTTTGAAGTTTAAATAAACCATTATATCTTCTTTTTGAAGACCACATTAAAACCTTGTGAGAGTAGTCGATACTCAGGTTGAAAACTCGGACTTTGTGAAAATTATTAAATTATCATAATCTAAAAAGTTGGGAGTCAGGAGCATCTTCAAAGTAAGCAGGTTTTCCACATCCGCTTGAACCAACTATGAGACATCTTAATGAATTTGGAAGATTTTATGATTGTTAAATTTTATCTTATTTTCCCAAATGGGTAAAAAATCATTCATTTATATATTTGGAAAACAGGTCATTTAAATTTATTATTGGCTTTTTAGAAACTCTAATATTTTATCCTAAGTTCGGGCCTTAATTTCAAGATAATCCATTATTTTATTTATATAATATCTTGTGTTGATATTTCCCTGAAAATGACATCGTGAATAATATATATCAACATCCTTTGAACATTTCTCTAATACGTTCAGTTTCTTCCATTGTAAGGAAAGGCGTGTGATCGCCCTCAATACTTTACATTCATTTCTCTAATCAATCTTGTTAAAGTAATCATTTTTGGTGTAAATCTAAATAATTATATTCCTTTTTATTTTTTTTATTTCATTAATTAGACGATAATACAGAATATACATTGTTTTAGGCTTTTGACTCTGTGTTTAATCCGTGTATTTCACATGCAGGCAATTCTCAAATTTGTCATATGAGAATCAGGGAATTCAAGAGGCTCAAAATCTAGCATATTTATGAAGTAAAATTTTACTTAATTAAAATTCATCTTCGGTATCATTCTTCGATACTTTCAGAATCAATCTATAAACTACTTTCATAACTATCGTTTGACACAAACTCTCAGTATCTAACTATCGTTTGAACAACTATCATACTCGTTTTGAACACACTCTTATCATATACTCTATAATCTTCAAATCTTCAGTTGAATAATGACTCATTTTAATTAGTAGAAAAAACATTAACCATCTATATCTATATACTTTTTTTCATTAACAGATTCAACTATATCATTTTTAATATTAAAGTAATTTTAAATGATCCTTAACTACTATTGAACGAAATGTCATTTCACCTGATATATTAACATCCTTTATTTCATCAGGATTTACATCTTTAGGGTTGTTGAAAAAATACAAATTTCTCCTTGCATATTACAGATTGTCCTTATCTTTTTTTCTAAAGCTTCATCCATAAGGTTTTTTATTTTCTTGAGTACTTTTTCTTGTTTCATTGCTTTTTCTAGTTTTGAATATATTACCAGAAGGAGGGGAGAAACTTTTGTTAGAGATACTTTAATTGAATGTTCTTCCAGATATACTTAAAGCCTTCCACTGAGAAATTGAAGAACTCATATTATTCACCATAATTGTTTTTATCCAATTAGTTGTTATATTTATCTTTGTTCAATTTTATATCCTTGACATATTTTCTCAGTATCTTTAACAAATGAAGAGATTGATTGAAACTTGTCTTTTGTGTCTTGATACATTTGTATTTATTAAGTTAAAAAGTTGGAGGATAAAAATGGTTTTTAAGCACAGATTCCACTATAAATTAAACGAAATTTTCATCAAGAAAATTTTAGTTTAAGCAAGTTTTATATATATATGGTGAATACAATGTACTGCGACGTTTGTAATCACGAATAGAAATATTATAAAAACACCTTCAAACCAACAAACACACATTCAATCTTTTTCAAAAAAATATCTCCACTTGACCAAGAAACAAAACATTGTGATAGATGTGATAATGATATTCTTAAAGAAAATTATAATAAACCCTTCAATCACGCAAACACAAGAACAATGAAAAAAGGGAAGCTAAATTCTCCATTGAAAACACAGATGGGACATTTAAAGGGCATATAAAATAAGATTGTTTCGTTTTCAGACCCTGGACATGTTCATCATGGAAGCTGTTGAATGGTAAAACAAAGTATGCAAACTAAATTAAAAACACATTAGGATGAACATGAAAACTTAAAGTTTTAATGGGAGTAAAATTGAAAATGGTAAGACAAGACGATGAAACACTCCCATATGAGGACAAACCCACACTTATCTCATCATTTCCAAGATTTGTAAGATGTGATGTTTCGATGATCTCCAGAGAACAGGAACAATATCTTGATAACACTGTAGTACGTAGTGGATTTACTATCACAAAAATAATCTTTTTAGATATACACATCTTAAAATCAGATCCTCTTCAAGCTTCTTCTTATATTGAATTTACCAAAAGAGATAAACTTAAGAAAGCGGTTGTTAATATTCAAACAAAGATAATAAATGTTTCTATGGTCTGTTCTTGCTCACTTACATCCTCCACAATGGAACCTGAAAGGGTTTGAACATTATAAAATATGAGAATACATTAAATGTTAAAGAAATAAAGTTTCCAATGTCATTGAGAGATATTCCTAAATTTGAGAAAATGAATAATCTATCTGTTAATGTATATGGATTAACGGATACAAACAAAGTTCAGATATTAAAAATTTAAACAACTATAAAAATGATGAACACACATTGACCTCTCCACTTTACTTCAGAGGAAAAATCACACATTATGCTTCATCAAAAATTTGTCAAGATTAACCAAATCACTTCCTCATTCCTCCGTCTTTCTCCAGATGCTCCTCTCCTCTTTTTTTTCCTGTTCTAGGCTTTCTCTTTCCTGATTGCCTGTTCTTACCTCTTCCTTCAGTTTTCCATTACCGCATCGTGTTCCCGTTTTCCTCCTCCAGCTTCGTTTTCCATTCTCTTCCAAGTTCTCTCTATCCCGGAATTACAATTCGCTCTCCTCCATTCTCTCGCTTAGCTCGCTCGTCCTTGTTCCCACTTATGGATACTCAACTCTATTTTCCTCACTTTCCTTTAGTTTTTCGAACTGTTTGACTTTCCAACCATTCTTCTTCCCTCTGCTCCAGATGTTGCTCTCCTCTTTTTATCTTCAGTTCTAAGCTTTCTCTTTCCTGATTGCTGCTCTTGCTTCCCCTTTAGTTGTTCTAATTTCCAAATCGTGTTTCCATTTTTTCCTTCTCGAGCTCGTTGTCCATTCTTCCTCCAATGTGTTTCCGAAGCCCACCAATGTCCGCCTGCCTCGCCTGCCATGACCACGTGGTTTGAAGCGGTGACTGAAAGCACTCGCTCGTGTCGTGCCGTTCGTTGCGCTAAAAATAGCCGCCTGCCCCGTGCTGGCGCGCAGGTGCGATCGCGCCGCATTGTGCGACTCTGTTTGCCCGGCCAAGTTCGTGCTCAGAATATGGGGTTGAGCTCCCCAGGATTAATTAAACAAAAAGAACCGTCCCGGGGCCATGGATCCTACATCATAACACATATCTAATCCACCCGGCACCCGTTCGCCTTGAAAGACATCTTACTTTGTGGAATTTAATTTAACTCGCATCGAATTTGGTGGGAATCGAGGTCGCTCCCACTCCTAAGTTCGGGCTTAATTTCAAGATAATCCATTATTTTATTTATATAATATCTTGTGTTGTATTTCCCTGAAAATGACAATCGTGAATAATATATAACAAACAATCCTTTGAACATTTCTCTAATCGTTCAGTTTCTTCCATTGTAAGGAAAGGCCGTGTGATCGCCTCAATCTTTACATTCATTTCTCGAATCAATCTTGTAAAGTATTCATTTTTGGTGTAAATCTAAATAATTATATTCCTTTTTATATTTTTTATTATCATTAATTAGACGATAATCACAGAAATACATTGTTTATAGGCTTTTGACTGCGTGTTAATCCCCGTCTTTCACATGCAGGACAATTTCTCAAATTTGTCATATGGAGAATCAGGGAATTCAAGAGGCTCAAAAATCTAGCATATTTATTTGAAGTAAAACTTTACTTAAATTAAAATTCATCTTCGGTATCATCTTCGATACTTTCAGAATCATCTATAAAACTACTTTCATAACTAATCGTTTGAACACAAACTCTCAGTATCATAACTATCGTTTGAACACGACAAACTCTCGGTATCATAATCACTCTCATAATCTTCAAAATCTTCAGTTGAATAATGACTCATATTTAATTAGTACAAAAAACATTACATCTATAATCTATATACTTTTTTTCATTAACAGATTCAACACCTTTATTAATATTATCAGGTATATTTTAAAATGATCTTTAACTACTATTCAACGAAATGTACTTTCACCTGATATATTACATCCTTTATTTCATCAGGATTTACATTTTAGGGTTGTTGAAAAAAATACAAATTTTCTCCTTGCATAATTACAGACATGGTCTTATCTTTTCTTTCTAAAAGCGTCATCCATAAGGTTTTTATTTTTTGATACTTTTCTTGTTTCATTGCTTTTCTAGTTTGAATATATACCAGAAGGAGGGGAGAAACTTTTGTTAGAGATACTTTATTGATGTTCTTCCAGATATACTTAAAGCCCTTCCACTGAAGGAAATTGAATAACTCATATTATTCACCATAATTTTTTATCAATAGTTGTTATATTTATCTTTGTTCAATTTTATATCCTTGACATATTTCCAGTATCTTTACAAATGAAGAGATTGATTGAAACTTGTCTTTTGTGTCTTGATCATTGTATTTATTAAGTTAAAAAAGTTGGAGGATAAAATGGTTTTAAGCACAGATTCACGCTATAAATTAAACGAAATTTTCATCAAGAAAATTTTAGTTGAAGCAAAGTTTTATCTATCTATAATTCCAGCAATCTCTGTGTGTGTGTGTGTGTGTGTGTGTGTGTGTTGTGTGTGTGTGTGTGTGTGTGTGTGTGTGTGTGTGTGTGTGTGCGTGCGTGCGTGCGTGCGTGCGTGGTGTGTGACCGCTGTTTCTCACAACTCTGGTCCGATCTAATTGAAACTTGCCAGGTATATTGCTGGGGCCTGAGGATGTGCCTTTTCAAGGTTTTGATATTAATCGGACAAGTGCTTCCCAAGTTATGGCCATTTATTTACCAACCATGAAGACACGTTGTTTGCGTGGGCGTGGCGATGGGGAAGGGACCTCAGCGGCGTTCCCCATTACGGGTTACAACGTACGGGCTTCCGGAGAGGGATGACGTGTATTCTAATAATTTCTCGATTTCTTATGCGCATTTATCGATAAACACAATGGCCCAAGTTATGATCGTTTCATATTAGACGGTGTATAAATTTCGGGACATCAGAGTGCTGGTATGCTCCGAACCAGGAAGTAAATTATTTTTTGCACGTTTTTTTTTCGTGTATTCTAATAATTTTCGATTAGTTATGCGCATTATAGATAAACACAATGGCCAAGTTATGATCGTTTTCATATTAGACGGTGCATAAATTTGGGGAACATCCAGAGTTGCTGGTATGCTCCGAAGCAGGAAGTAATTATTTTTTTGCACGTTTTTTTTTTTTCGTTGCTTTCTGGTTTTTCGCATGTTAGATACATCGCATTTTTCTATGATCATCTTGAATGTTGTGTCATATTGCGTGCCGATGACATTGGGAAAGCAAAATACGTTGGCGCTAATTGAATACTTGGCCATTAGAATAAATTGCGAATAATCGTAACTGCCATATGCGAACTTCGACAGTGAGGACTTCACTTCCGGATAGTGACGATTACTGTATTCTTTCTCGATTTTTCTTTCTTTCTCGATTCTGTACTTTTCCTCGATTTCTTTCTCGATTTTCTTAAACCCAATACCCAATCCAGTCAGTGATGATTACTGTATTCTTTCTCGATTTTTTCTTGTTTATCGACTTACTGTATTCTTTCTTTCTCGATTTCTGTACTTTCCTCGATTTTATTAACCCAATCACCCAATCCAGTCAGTGACGATTACTGTATTCTTTCTCGATTTTTTTTCTTGATTTATCGACTTCTGTAATTCTTTCTTTCTCGATTTCTGTACTTTCTCGATTTTTATTAAACACAATGCCCAATGTATTCTAATAATTTCTCGATTTCTTATGCGCATTTATAGATAAAACAATGCCCAATCCAGTCGTCATTTACGAGAGCGAAGGAACGGCCTGTGTGGTTGTTGTTTCTGGCACGCGGTTTGAAAGTTTTTTTTTTTGCATGTACGGTCACGCACGTACGGGCACGTGAGAGCGAAGGAACGCCTGTGTGGTTGTTTCTGGCATGCGGTTGAAAGTTTTTTGTTTTTGTTTTGTTTGCACCTACGGGCCACACCTACGGGCACGCACCTACGCATCCTAGTTATAAATAGGTGAATACAATGTACTGCGACGTTTGTAATCACGAATAGAAATATTATAAAAAAAACACTCTCAAACCAACAAACACACATTCAATCTTTTCAAAAAAATATCTCCACTTGACCAAGAAACAAAACATTGTGATAGATGTGATAATGATATTTCTAAGAAAATTATAATAAACACCTTCAATCACGCAAACACAAAACAATGAAAAAAGGGAAGCTAAATTCTCCATTGAAAACACAGATGGGACATTTAAAGGGCATATAAAAAATAAGATTGTTTCGTTTTCAAGACCCTGGACCATATTCAATCATGGAAGCTGTTGATATGGTAAAACAAAGTATGAAACTATAATTAAAAACACATTAGGTGAAATGAAAACTTTTAAGTCTTATATGGAGTAAAATTGAAAATGGTAAGACAGACGATGAAACTACTCCAATATGAGGACAAACCCAACTTTATCTCATCATTTCAAGATTTGTAAGATGTGATGTTTAACGATGATCTCCAGAGACAGAACAAGATCTTGATAACACTGTAGTAAGTAGTGGATTTACTATCACAAAAAAATCTTTTTTAGATATACACATCTTAAAATCAGATCCTCTTCAAGCTTCTTCTTTATATTGATTTACCAAAAGAATAAAACTTAAGAAAGCGGTTGTTAATATTCAAAACAAAGATAATAAATGTTTTCTATGGTCTGTTCTTGCTCACTTACATCCTCCACAATGGAATCCTGAAAGGGTTAACATTATAAGAAATATGAGAATACATAAAAAATGTTAAAGAAATAAAGTTTCCAATGTCATTGAAGAGATATTCCTAAATTTGAGAAAAATGATAATCTATCTGTTAATGTTATGGATTAACCGATACAACAACTTCAGATATTAAAATTTCAAACAACTATAAAAATGATGAAAACACATTGACTTCTCCACTTTACTTCAGAGGAAAAATCACATTATGCTTTCATCAAAAATTTCTCAAGATTAACCAAATCAAAATATATAAGAGAAAATGTAAAACGTATCCTTGTAAGAGATGTCTCAACTCCTTTCACACAAAAGAACGATAAATCAACATTCAAAATATTGTAGTAATCATAAATCAAGCGTAATCAATTACCAAAAGCAGGCTCAAACATATCATTCAAAGATTTTAACAAATCTATAAAACATCCGTTTGTGATATATGCTGATTTTGAAAGTATCCTTGAAAAGATAGATACTGTTTTCCCAAATCCAAATAAATCATCACAAATAAATATCAAAAAATACTCCTTGTGGTTTCTGTTATTATATCAAATCAGCTGTTGGTGATGAATACAAGTTAGAACTTTATAGAGGAGAAGATGCCTCAGAGGAGTTGTAAGACGATTGGAAAAAGATTGTATGAGACTAAGAGAAATAATGGTGAAAACCTATAAACCAATGTCTTAACGAAGGAG
>JAXMNL010001049.1:0-16237 GCA_035128595.1 Eptatretus atami
TTGCTAAGAACAGATCTGGAATACAATCCTACGTAGAACAGACTCTTAGATACGAACGAAGCCTCTTGAATTGACGATACTCGCATGAGATACGACGAGACATAGAATCCTTCGTGGTGCGGTCTTCATCCATCAGCCGCCGCCCCGCCCTTCGCCAGCCTATCCTCCAGATCGTCAAGGTCCCATCCGCCCCCGAACCACTCCAAAGACAGACCCTTACCTCCAGCCACCTTCCCTCCGACTGGGGTATTAATAAAGTGTAGTATTGCCACCATCCTCGTCCCTTGCGGTCTTGCTGGCGCAGACCATTCTATAATAATTGGTAAGTGCAATGCCTGTTGCTACAATTCCACACTAGAAACTCGCTGTACTTTTGCCGATTCCTCCCCATCCCCCCATGACTGCCTACGTCTAGAGTGAAAATAAATACCCATTCTAATGTCACCACGCCCTGCTCACTTTCTCCTATACTGCCCCATGTGCTCGAGCGAATAACTAGCTAATTAAACCAAAATGTTAAAATCTCGTCGACGACTATATATAACCCGCCTCGCTTCGCCATACGAACAACCCCCTTAAACGCTCGTTTCGCAGTCCCGCGACATAACTCCTATCTCCTCCTAATTAAAACAATCAAATTCCATCACCCTTGTTAGCACTGATAAATTGCGATTAATAATGTTAGGTCACCTCACTATTTCGCTTATCTTCCGAAACTCACACTGATCCCTTCAGCACTAGCGACCGCAATTTGCTGTGTAACGTCTTCCCAACACCGAATGCCCGGCCGAAACCACAGACACTGTGTCAGAGGATCCGATCGAACCATCCACCTCCGCAATTGCAGTTTAATTGCAACACGTTTCACGACGGAATTCAAACCCCAGTCCCAAAAGAAATTGAACGGGAATCAGACGAGCTGTGCCACAAGCAACACCTCCGACCATAAATCCGAGCGGGTTCCGAACAAGACGACGTCAATTTTTTTATTACCCATACGCAAAATGGCAGCCAAGCAAGCACAGGGGTAGTGCTAGATGTAAATGTGATAAACTCGAGAATTCTATCCCCAGGATTGAAATCACCGAAGACACTCCCAATGCAGAACTTTCCCACAAAACCAAACGCAAGTCGAAATGGCGCCAGTTGGCCGCGAACGAACACCCCCCCCCCCCCCCCCCACGATCCAATCCGCCCATATCGATGGATGGGGAGAGTTGAGCATTGATGACGAGTAAGATAAAACGACTATGCGGTCGAAAATGAAAAATGCGCCATTTAACAGCAAAAATGACGCAACACCGCCATATGCAAAACCAAAAAGTCGACACAACAAAGCATAACTCTAATGAGCCACAACGAACAATAAAGCTGAAACTCAGCCAAGGGCAAGCCTGCAGGCTGAGCAAAGCCCAATAATGTCGATGCACCGACGGAAACCGGACAGCAGCACAAAAAATGCCGCGCCACGCTGGCGAGACACCCGACACCGACGATGCATTGTGGATGTTGTCGGTGATGGTTATCGTTTCCCCGCGATAGAACGAGAATAAGAAGTAGATGACGAGAACCCAGCTCATTTTAATAAGTACTTGGTAGAGACACCAACGCCGACACGACCCCAAAGAAGAAAAAATTAAATAACGGGAACGCGGATAAAAAAGAAACAAGGGAAGAAGAAAACTAATGAAGGGACGACGCGAGGTACACCCGGAAAAAAGTCACGAGACCACAAACGAGCAGCAAGAAGAACAAAGAAAGAACACCAGAGACACGGCAGATAAGGGTGATTGACCGAATTGAAACAGCAACACAGTAGTTAGAACAATGTGGGACTGGTGTAAGGGTCTACCCGCGCAAGCAGCAGGATAGACCTCCCCAGAACGAGGGGGAGAACATCCCCCCTTGAACGGATCACAACAGGCTGGTCGTCGACTTTCGATCGCGAGGCTTAACGTACACGATTGGATGAGACCCCGAACCGCTTGTGATCGCACAAATCCCCAGCGATGTCCCTGTGGTGTTCAAAATGCGGCCTAAACGTACGCATACGTGAGTAAAATGCACGCATGAGCAGTAAAATGCGTCCACGTATTAAAGGCGTTTGGAGAGCAACCCATGGTGAGAGAGCCTATGAGGAAATGGCCGTTGTATGGAAAACCCCAACCGGCCCGTCCGTTCATGCCGAGTCTGTAAGCTCATCACGTGCAATCCTTGCGGGAATGCCGACGAAAAATCGGCCGCCAACAGGGACAAGCGCCGTGTACGCCCTACTTTTTGATTTAACCGCTGCCAGATCGCGGCACCACCAGCCCTGCCTTCCCTCGCACAACCCCAGTCCCTTTGCAAGTAAAATCCGTCCGAAACATCCGATACAAGGCCACCCCAACGACAAAAGGCTGAAATGTAATTGAGAGCAGTTCTCCAAGAGCGTAAAGCTCCCATTGCCTGCCGCCCGCACGCTCTGTCCGAGCCCGAACGTTTCCCCATGCGCTGCCTACCCCTGCGCGAAAATCACGCGGTTTACTGCCCGATGACTCCATCGGATTCCCCCGTTACGTGGCAAGCACATTCTCCCGTGAACCCCTCAAAACGCAGAGCTTTGTTGTACGCCAGTCTACGTCCGGCTTGCCACGCATGGGCGAATCGCAAGAAATCCCGCCAGTTACCGTCCGAGGAGGAAGGGACGAGAGCCTAAAAGCTCCAACAGCTGCCATATTACGGAAAGAGCCAGGTTGTGACTCGCCGCTGTGCCCATAAAAAAGGAGAGAAGAAAAAAGCCTCGCCCTTCGTCTAAACAGAGCCCATGCAGGGGTAGAGACCCCCTTGCGAGCACAGAAGACACGATCTAGCGATTAGTTAATAACCAGCGCAGGCAGGAAATCCCTCATGCGGCCCGTAAAGTTATAGTAGTTGAAACGTTAGGGTCAGATTTAGAAACTGAAAAGATTTGAAACACTGACACACCTTTAATTAGAGGACCTAAGCCTAGTACTAGAGTAAAAGATAGTCCTATAGTTGTAAGGGATGACTGAGCACGAGATACTAGGAATTACTATAGAGGTAATGCAAGTGCTTCAGTGATTCATGATGCAATTAAATGAGTGTGAAAGAAACATTCTTAATGAGTGAAGGCCAGCAGCCTGAATGCTATGAGTGAATGTATGCATGTGGCAGAGTATTGGGAGGAGGATTTCCCACCAAGGGACCCTAGTCAGTGAAAGTCAGCTATGTTAGTTTAAATTTACAAATGCCGATCGTTTCTTGGTCCGAGGACCCGAAACCCGTTGGAGGGTGCATGAGTCCGGTGACAGACAGGCTGGGACGTGCTTACGCGAACGTCGGAGAGAATCGCCTTCGTTGGCACCCCGCACTTGGACTAGTCGCCGCTGTGGCACCCCGCGCACCGACAGTCGGCCAAGCCCAGAGATCCGGCGAATAGATTATGCATGGGTGGCCCGCATGAACGGGGACCCGGACCCAATGCCGCTAAAGGCAGTTCGTGCACGGCACCCACTAAAAGCGGCACGTGGCGCCAGCCTACCAAGGATTCGAGGGGAGTAGCCAGGAGGCACTCCCCAACAATAGGACTGCGTACCGAGACGTTCTCAGGCCCGGCTTTTCCATCTCGGAGAATCGCAGAGGTATTCCATCCCAAAGGAGCCAGCGCCCAGCCACGAAAACCGCAAGGCCACGAGAGAAAATTGGGCAATCGCCGCAAATTGTAAGCACACCAACACAGCGACGAATCTTTTGTAGAACCAGTACGTTAACGAAGATGCCTTGCTTGAAACCCCGGGAGTAGTTTAAAATAAAAAGGATAGGAGATAGGTAAGTACCCCCTCCGCAACCATCATAGGGGGTCCTCGCTCTCTTTGCCACTGGACCCACTTCTTAGACGCACTAAATCTGAGGAGCCAATGAAGCTCATAGGCCTCGCACATCAGACGCCTATCTCTCCCTTATTCCCCTCCAGCAAGGAACTTAGGTTGGGAGTAGTCCTACAGACGATAAGTTACCGAACAAAGACGATAAACGTTAGGATAGAGAATTATATGAGGGAAGCAAAATAAAAATAAAAACAAAAAAAAAAAAATTGCCAAATTTTTTGCAAAATAAGGAGGGTATGACAGAGACAGCCAAAGCATAGTTAGGAGACAGTATAGGGCTAGGGCCGAAGCCCCGCCTTCGATGCCAGCACCACCACCCCCTCCACCAACTCTCCATCTCAAGCGAGACTGCTGCAACTTCATCTGCTGGGTGTTGCGCAAACCGTTGCCGGCCAACTTCATCGCGCTAGGTTTCTGCCTGCCAAGCCTGTCGCCAACTTCTTTGCCGCCTGGTTTTTTACAACGGCCTCTGCGTTCGCCATGCCAGACTGCCTGCCTTTCCTTGCGCCCATGCCCACCAGCCTCTGTTCTGTTTGATTCCCCCCCTTGTTCATACCATGCGCACCACGGATTTCATCCTCCCAAATTGCAGCTGCCCTCTGATGCACTGCAATACGGACTACCACGACTGCCACCTGCTGTTCACTGCCGCTCATTTCAAAGGGAGGCATTACTGCGTTGGCGCACCGGCCACATTCCCTGTAACCTCATTGTTTGCCAAACCCAGAACGCCAAATTAGCAGCCTGCGCTCCTCCTGTAACTCTTGTTTTTTCCACAGATCCATCATCCTGCCATCCGTTAGTGAAATTGCTAATTAAGTTTAATTGTGTAAAATGTACATGAGCGCCCGCATGTTTTCTTAGCGCCGCAATCTATTTAAGTCTCGTATGAGTAGGTTGTTTACGTTAGTTACTCACCCATAGTATTTATTTGGGACACGTCAAGACAGCTGAATGGTCGCACTCATAATCCGATAAATGTATTAGCGGAGAACACACATATGGCACACGAAAAATCGACGACTCAGACGATCTGTAAAAAGGGAGGTGTAGTTACGCTGTTGAATGCAATAACACCATAAATTCCTCAGATCATATGCGTAGCTTTATGTGCAGTATAGATTCTCCCCACCATGTTAAAGCGGAATTATTCGTGTCACCGGCTCGACCCTTGATAGCCCTTTTTTTCTATCCGAATATTTGACCAACCACTCCCAACAACCAAATCCCACACCAACACGTTCCCAAACAACCACCAACCCAAACCACCACCACCTCGCCTCGTTTTAACCTCCACAACCAATCAACAACTCCACACCACAAACACGCATACACTTCGTCCCTGAAACGATGCCATGTCGCCCCCAGCACGGCCGATTCCGAGAGCAAAGACATCGCTGCCGGGCAGAGCAATTTCTTCTCCGAGCCTGTCAAACGAAAGCTTTTCGGTATTCAAACACCGCTTTCCAAGGTCAAGGTCACCATTCAGAACGAAGCCTTCGTATTCAAAACAGTCGCTTTCCAGGTCAAGGTCCTCCTTTCAGAACGAAGCTTCTATTTCCAAACACCTCGGCTCCCAGGGTCATAGATCACGAGTCGCCGCGCAGAACGAAGCTTCGTGATTCAAACACGGTCGGCTTTACCAGGGTCAGAGGTCTGCCGGCATACGAACTTTCCGGTATTTGCTACCACGTCCGCTCTCCAGTTCGAGGTTAAAAAGCAACAAGGGTCGATTCTGCGCTTCCCCGCCCTATATAAAGGACGAGCAAACGAGTTCGTTGGTTTATGCGCCTGCAGTCGACGGCTCGGAAGTTTACGGGATCTGATCCGTTGGAAGAGGTTTTGTGGGCGAGTGCAAGTCCGGAGAAGTCAGATTTGTCCTTGCGGATGAGACGTGATCTGACATGACGTGACGCCAGTGGAGTGTTGAACGGAGCAAGGACGCAAGAAGCACTCGGTTGGCAAACCAGAGGCTACGTGGAACCACCGCCCGCCGGGAACAAAGCGCGACTGGGAGACCACAGCCAGGGAGACTTGCCAGCGCCAATCGATCCCGGCGTGAACGCACATCACGCTATCGAGCATCAACCCCTTTTACGAGCCAACCGCCCCGCTAGAAGCCCTCGGAACCCCGTCCGTTCCCCCCCCCCCCCCCCCAACCGCATGCCGCGGGCGCGGAGCACCTCCCCTCGCAAGCTGGGCAGTAGACGTCGCGACCTGCCCACCGTCGCACCACGAGGGTGCGGATAAGACCCTTTGGTCTCGTGGGCCTGGCCGGTCATCCAGGCTCCATGCCACATACGGTCTACGGACCCTGTCTGCCACCCTTGTCTTTGGGGGTGGCCATTTCTTTGCTTTTGTATGCGTGTTGTGGCACCGTCTATTAAGTAGACCTGTCGTTAAGTGATTGTGGCTGTACATTGCATTTATTCGGTTGTATTGCTTTCTTGCCTGTATACATGTTTTATTGTTGGCTGTACCTACGTGCATGACTTTATTCATTGCTTTCTTGCCTGTATGCGTGCCAACGGGAATAAATGTGCTTGTTGAACTGTTCCCCGTTCGTTGCGTCCTTTCCCCGTTGAAAGTGCCATCTTGCATCGCGGAATAAATTAGTCGGGGTTGTAAGCACCCGTGGAGTAGAATCAGATCTGGCGAGGTCGGGCGATAATATCCGCTCGGTTATCGCTGCAGTACGGAACGGACCGCTTAAGCGGTTCGTGCGTGTCCCAAAACCCGAGACCGTCGCCCGGTCGACTGCCCGCGCGACGATCCGTGGGCGGTGAGGCGCTGTGTGGGTGTTAGTATCATCTTCGAGCAGCACCTTATCTTGCGCGGTTAGACAATTGCAGACCGTAGTGAGGTCGAAGACCCACCCGTGACAGGGTCTGCGTTTTCCAGAAAGTCACGACTGATTTATCCGTCCGTGGGCGACGCGGCTGCAATTGGAGTTACGCGGCCGATCGCACGCCGGCGCGCCGAATTCGCAACATATTATATATAATATAATAATATTATATTATATATATATATATATATACATATATATTATAATATATTACTATATATTATATATATAATATATATATATAATATATATTGTTATGGCTGTGAAATTCGCCAGAACACCATAAAGTCCTCAGATCATTATGGCGCTAAGTTTAGTTCAGATAGGTTTCCCCACCGTTGTTTCAGAGGGAATTCTTCGGTTAACCAGGTCTGTGATCCTTTGAGTAGTTTTCTTTTTCTATCGTTATTTGACCAACCACATCTCAACCACCATTATAACAACCAACATCACTCCCAAATAACCACAACGCCAACCACGCCACCATCACCACCACCACGATCGCCTCCACCGCCACCACAACCAAATCACTACCACCCACGTCGCTCTCGACAACCGCTTCGTGTGTGCCTCCCCCGCCACCACCAACATCGCTCCCAAATGACCACAATGCCAACCACGCCACAATCACCACAACAATTATGCCAACCACATTACAACCATCTCCATCAATAAACGCAAGCAAAAAATAAACAAGAAGGACTCGTAGGCGCGCGATTTTCCGCCTAATATTCCGCCTGTTTCTCCACGCTTTGTGTGAAGGCTGCAGATCATCGCCATTTCCGGTCGTGGAGTGAGCTGGGAACTAAAACCCCCTTTTCTCGAAGGTTCTCGCAGAACTTGTAGGGGGAGCAGAAAAAGCGGGCGGCGGGATAGCAGGAAGAACGGAGAGGAGCAGAAGGCGTTGGGGAGGGGCGGGAAAGGTTAAATAAAAAGGGCGCGCAAAACGCCAAGTCAGTCTTCTCTTCTTCGTCGCATTGGTGGTTTCATCTGGAACTTCGTGGAGCTTGCTTCGTGTTGTTTCTTCGGGTGAGCTCTTGTGTCTTTCGTCTCTTCGGGGGAGTTTCTCTTCTTCGTCGCATTGGGTGTTTCGTCCGGAACTTCGGTGGGCTGCTCGTTGTGTTCTTCGGGGGAGCTTCTTCTTCTTCGTCGCATGGGGTGTGTGTCGTCTCTTCGGGGCGTTGCTTCTTGTCTTCGTGGTGTGTTCGAGCTTCGGGTGCCTTCTTCGGGTTGTCGGTCATCTCGTCGGGAGGTGCCTTCCCTCTGGGTGCCCAGTCGTGAGGGTTTGCGGTGGTCCGGGACGAGGCGCGAAGACGGCGACAGGAGCACCGCTTACCAGCTTGCCGCGCAGCCTGTGCACCCGGGAGAGAGTGCCGGAGAGAGCTCGCCTACCGTCGCACCACGAGGGTGCAGTAACCAGCGTCGGTCTCGTGGGGCTCGTTCGGTCAGCCAGGCTCCATGCCACATAAAGGTCTACAGACCTGTCTTCTGCACCCTCGTCTTTTGGGGGTGCCCTTTCTCTTTGCTTTTGAATGAATGTTGGTGCGCGCATGTCCTGTAAGTAGAACTGTGTAAGTGCGTGTAAATTGATCACTGCTTGTTGTCGGTTGTAATGCCTTTGTCAGTATACGTTTGCTTTTGTTTCTTTACAAACGTGCATACGTGTTGTGTGTAAATTATAAATAAATGTGCTTGGTTCAAATGTACCCCGTTCGGTGCTCATTTCTCCCTATTGAAATGCCATCTTGCATCGTGGAATAAATAGTTGGTTTTAAACACCCGTTCAATGGAATCGGATCCGGCGAGGTCAGGCATAATACCCGCTCGGTTATCACTGCAGAACGGAACGGACCGCTTAAGCGGTTCGTGTCCCAAGTCACCTGCGGCCGTTGAGTACGGCCGCCCGGTAGGCTACCCCCGCAGGTACTTAGGTATATCGAGATTCGGCGATTGACCCTATTTGCGGCGGGTAGAAAATTGGCTCGCGTCGTGGTGGGATTAGAAACCCACCCGTGACTGTTTTCGGCGTTTGCTCCGGAAAGTCACGACTGAATTGTCCGTCCGGTGGGCGACGCGGCTGCTATTGGAGAAGCGCGTACACTCCCGCACTAAAACCACGACGCCAAGCCGGCAGGGCGCAGAAAGACTTCGCTAAAACGCTAATACCCTAATAGCCATAACACATGAGGACGAGAATACCCACTAATACCGATAATAATAGTATGATATACTACACAATAGAGTCATACAATAAATAACCATATATAATTGATCGCCAGCACAAAAACACGCTCTATGCAAAGCTCAGGCTAAGCCGTTGCCACAAGATAGCCTAATTAACCGCTGGAGAGCGTATCTCTGGCGTGGAGATAACATAGCAGTACTGCCAGTTCACGACAGCCCCGCCTGCGGCCCCACAAGTAGCACATGCTCAAACGTTGCCAGGACCGTAGGAGACAAATCGTCGCAAGGGACCGCCCCGACCATCGAATTTCCGTCCAGCAACTGGTATAACAAATGATGGACATGAACCCATGCCCTTAAATCCGAGTAAACCTGGAACCACCAAACAAAAATGGCCCACGTGCAAACAGCAATACGAAAGCGACACAAGCTGAGAACAAACTACCAAGGGACACTCCCCAATGATGCTTCATACGAATACGTATGCCTATGCCAAACAGACACCTCGCGACCGCAGAGGCACGGTTAAGAGTCTCGACGCCCATTCAGCAGAACCAATGGCGCCATCCCCCAGCCAATGGAGCCCAATGACCAGTGCCAAATAAAGAGGAATTGATTCCATAATATGCCAAACCCTGACACTTAATGAAGACAGAAGGAATTCTTGTGGGCCACCTGCCCCAACAATCCTCACGTATTAATAACTAACCCAACAACAACGCGTCACCAAGAAGAGATCCCCCATGGTTCCACTCATAGAAACACCGATTGCACTAGAGTATTAATGAAAGGCAGTTTGAAACAAGCTCCAGCCAGTAGTCAAATGTAGCCCGGCTTAATTAAGAAATATCTCCCCAAGCGCCGTATACAATCACCCACCACATTCAGCGCGAAACCAGGGCTGGAGCGGTACCCCCCTTCGCACAATGACCTCCCTTCACGCTGGATTTCGAACCACAACGGATGCGGGCATGACTCATCTTGTGGCACAAAAGAAGACTATGAACCTCAAATCTAGGAATTGTTATCTGAAGATGCACACATGCCGTGTCCGGCCGTCCCCCGAGACACGAAAGATCACTTCTCTTCCTCAATCCCCTCAAAAGGATCTTAGGATTGGGATATGAACACTCCAGCTGAAACACAAAGCCGAGATAAGGGGCTGGACACACGTAATTATACAAATAATAAAGATCTATCTAATACACACTCCCAGCATGTGATGTCCGGTCTACTGTGGATGATGCATCTACTGTCCCAGAAATGATGTATCCATAGATGCAAAGTGTGTGTCGGTGTGTGTATGACATGTGTGTGTGAGTCTCACCCCTGTATCCTGTAAGTGTGATTAAGTCTCATAGCAGTCTCTGTGTGTGTGGTGTGTCTCTTGTCTCTGTAGTTACGTGTGTGTGTGCCATTCTCTGCTAGTCATCTGGTTGATGAAGGTGAGCTACTCGCGGAAGTACTACATGGATGTGACCAGCAAAATTAAGTAAATGCTCTGTGGTGTGTGTGAGAATGTAGTCATGTGTATGATGTAGATAAGAAAACTCCGGGGATGTGTCTCAGTATGTGCGAATGACACACATGGATGTAGTCTCCTGGTGTATCCCCAATCAAATAAAACAGTCAGCAAAGTGAGGAGAGTCTGCAGTGTTACTCTCATCCATGTAGTGAGTCGCATCGATTCTGCACCGTGATGTACTGTGCGATAATAAAGAAACGATCAAAAAAAACATGTGTTCTATGTGTGCATCCAAGAACAGTGTTGCTCGTGCAAATACCCCTTGTTCGTGATAGTGATGTCTCTTAGTGTGTCTCGTGTACACTGTGCCCTAGTACCTGCCACATGTGTTGCAAAACTCTAGTAGAGATGATGTCTCGTGCCTGTCGTGCGTTCCTCTTCCTGTATGTCGCCTACTCTGTGTCAGATAGAGACTGTCTCGTCGTTGACCCCAGACAATAAACGAACACACCAAACCAACCTAATGCAGCAAACCCAGGAAGAAAAACATGTCTATGTGGATTGTGCCATACCATTATCTACATGTAAAAGCTGATGCACTTGTCTACTGCGTCGACCGTCCTTTAGCACCACCAACAACAACAACAACCACCACCCAAACATGTCCGTGCTGACTCACTCTTCCGTGGTCTGTACCCTGTCATCTGTTGTGTCGTCTCTACATCTGCAGTGGGGGATGCTCGGCGTGTGAGGACTCCATGTCCTCTCTGGTTCGATGCTGCATGTCTCTCTGCTCTGGCTGCTGTCCGTCTGTCTAGATCGCGTCCTGACATCCTGCTCGGCTCGTACTGTCTTGGTGTCGTTGCGTCATGCTCTGTCGTGTCCCCACGCCACACCGCATCACACACCCTGAGGTCCTGTCCTTGGCGTGGCTCTCTGTCTATAGCGTCTGACGACGGCGCAATTCTGCTGTCACCCACATTGCATGTCCACCCCAACAACCGTCTGCCTCTAGATCCTTGCGTGTCCGACCATGAGCGATCTGTACATGCCCAAATTGTGCGTCTGTCTGTCGTGCTGTGCGTCAGTCCAGTGCATTAAGCCCGCCCGCCCCTCTGTCTTGCCGCTGCCACGCGTCGTCCTCTGCCTTGTGCCGTTCTATCTTCCCACCGTATAATCTCATTGCGCGCTACATGTCCTGTGCAATGTGCTGTGCTATGTCTAGTGGAACCACAAAGACGACAGCACCGAACAACCACAACCAAACCTACAGCTCCTGCGTCGATCTGCTCTGGGCGTGGTCGTCTGCGTCCTGTCTGCTGTGCGTTTGCTCTGTCTGTGCAGACAACCCAATGGTGTGCGTCTGATCTGTGCGCTGCATTCATGGACTGTCTGACGTGTACCCACAACACCTACCCCCAACCAACAACCCCCTCCCCCCAAACAACCCCCCACACCACAGCCCACCAACCGCCACACACTCCGTGCGTTGCGTCTTCTGTCGGTGTGTGCGTACTGACGGTCTGTGTGACCCGTCTGCGTGCCGTGTGCGTCTGCCCTGCGGCCACGGTTGCGCACGTCCTGCTAGGTCGCCCTCGGTTGCCTCGCGTGATCCCCCACTTGCTTCCCCTCCTGTCTGTGCGATGTGTACGGCCCTGCGTTCTATCTAGTCGTTGTGTAGATGGTCTCGCCGTCTGTCGTCTGTGTGGGGTAGCTCCGCCGATCAGTCTGTGTGTTTGCGTACCATGTCTGTCAAAATCAACGAAAAGCACGTCAGTATGTGACGCCGCGCGTCTGTTGTTGCGTCCCCTGTCTGTGATGAGGCTGTGTCTGCTCTGCGTGATATGCAGTTCTGCTGTGCTGCCTTTGCTCTGTCCTTGCGTGCAACCCAGCCCGTGTGCGTCTGTCTGGCCAAAACCCTGTGGTGTCGCCCTCTGTCTTGAAACACGGTCTATGCGTCTGTCTCCCTGTCCCTGCGTCTGTACTGCGATGCCGACCCGCTGCCCCGGCGTCTGTGCTGCGGGTCGGTGCGAAATACCATTCTGCGCCCCTGTGTCCTGCCACCTCAGTACCGCTGTTGCTCGCCGTCTGATCTGCGGTGTGCCCTTGCGATCTTTCGCCATGTTGTTCGTCTTCTGCACCTGGTGACGTCTGTCTGCGTGTGTGTTGGCGCCATCCTCGTCGCCGTGATAGCTCTGATCTCGTGTGGTGCTCTGTCTGGTGGTGGGACGTACATGACTCGCCTGCGTTTGCTCGCCGTGTCTGCCATGCCGTGCGAACATATGCGGCCTCTAGATCTTCCCCGACCAGCGTGTGTGCACTCTGTCTGCGTGTGTAGTATCCCCGTCGTGCTGCCCTGTGTGTGCGTCTGTACTGCGAGTCGTCTGATCTGCTGTGAACGCGCATGCGTCTTCTGCTGGCGTCTCCTCGCATCACCCCCACCCCGTGTGCGTCCTGTCGCGGTGCTGCGTCTGTCGCTGTGTGCGTCTTCCCTACGTGTGGCGTCCCCTGTCTGCTAGTGGCAGTCCGTACTGTCGTAGCACATGAAGCCGCTCTCTCTGCGTCTCAGAGATAGACGTCTGTATCAGACCGCAGCAGTCACACCTGTCCGTGGCCTCGCGCCCTACATATTCTGTGTGCCTAACTGTCGTATAGTACTCTCTGAATCAAGTGCCCCCATCGTGTGCCCCACTTGCTGATCGTGCATGCTTTAGTCTGTGTGCGTCTGTCTGTGTCCGTCCGTGTCTGTGTCTGTGGTGATGTGTTGTGTGTGACCGCTGTTCTCGACAGAACCGGACATATTAATCGGACAAGTCGCTTCCCGTCCATTCTATTACAGATACCAGACCTTCTGGGCCATTATTTACCAACCAATGACAAGACACTCCTAGCTTAACTCAACCCAATGGCAGACTCAGAGCCGCCAGATCGGCGAACGAACCTCAGCCACGCTCACCCATTACACAGGTGACAACGTCACACTTCAGATGAGTGATCGAGTTAGTGCTACATTCTAATAATTTCTCAATTCTTGATGCGCATTGTATATATAAACACAATGCCCCAATCAGTAGTCCGTTTACGGAGAGCGAAGGAACAGACTGTGTGGTTGTTGAAAGTTTTTTTGGGGGGGGGCGGGGGTTTGATACGAATGTTTTTTTTTTTTTTTCCTTCTCTTCTCTTGTGTTTTCCTTCGATACATTGCGAAAAGGCAAAAATACGTTGGCAGCTAATATGGAAATAATTGACATTTAAACTCAAATTGCAATTAATCGTAATGGAGCATATGCCAACTTTTCCGACAGTGAGTACTTACTTCGCGAGCCGGGCGCGCCGCGTCGTACGTCAAGGCCTGCCGTACGACCTAGAGAGCATCGTATGCCTGCCTAGCTACCGTGGCTAAAGTAGCACCACCCATGGCTCACTCGCCACCACGAAACCCTCCCCTACCCCGCACCGCAACAGCCCCAGAGAAGGATAACTTCCGATATTTCCCTACATCACATCCGATAGTGCAAGCTACTACACAGCATTGTACAATCAAATGCCAAGCAGATAATCAATCGATAAGAAACCACAACTGGAATGCATGTGCCCAAACAATTCCGACAAGAGCAACACAGACAAAACCTTTTAAAATGCGCAATTTATAAACCAATGCCCAATCTCAGTCGGCGTTTACGGAAACCCAAAAACAACAAACAAAAAAAAAACAAACAAACACCCAGCCTAATTATTCTCGTGTACCTGTTTCTAGCGCTCTCAGCGTCTTGAGATTTTTTATTTAATGACTTTTTTATGGCACGCCACATGACCACCAACTGGCACGCACCTACGGTCATGCAATCATAATAATCAATAAAATAAATAATAAAAATAAAACAAAATAAAAAACCGACAAATATATATTTTTTGTGTTGACAAAAAAAAGAGGAAGGGGTCCATGGACAACCGACCTGCAGAGCAAAAATAGGATTGAGAGGACAACCAGAAATAGATGTATCCGAGCCGTTTATCAGACCGGCCAGCGCCCCACACTCCCTCACAACCTCACCCCGAGACCTGACCAGAGACCATGCCAAGCTTCGAAGAATGCCGACCCTCCTCTGTACGCCATCTTGACACATGTCTGCAAATTTGCCATGACAGTTATATGGCCTGCCTTTACCCTTTCAACATCACATAACACCCGCATTCTTAGACAATTCCCCCCAGTGTCACACACTCAAAAAAACCACTGTCTCCAGGAAACCACTCTGAATGTTTGCAAGGACTGCCCTAACAGGACAAACCCCCGACCAAACGAAATTACCTGCGAGACTACATAGCACACATTGACAACAACCGACCCCTTTATATCCCAGAACCTAAGACCAGTCAAGATGGCACCGGCACTGCACTAGAAGACACACACACAAATTCTTTTTGAACAAATAAAGCCAGTTCAAAATGCCAGTGAAACACGAACGTACAGCCCAGCCACAGAATTATGAGCGAGTTGCCATCCACCAACCCAACAACACCAAAAAAAGAAAAAAAAAAAAGAAGAAGAAATATACCAAAAATAGAACAAACAACGACCTTAGAGGCCCCCCACCTAAAGACGTTAAAAAGACCATACCACCCTAATAGCCTATTGTTGTCTTTCTCTCAAATCAAAATCACAGTCCATAGAGCCACCAATGCATTAGTTGAAAATATCAAAAGAATAGATAACATATCCTAACCACCTACGTTAATATGATCTGCAAATTACCAGATCAGACCTAACGAATTCGAATCTATTAGTTTAGTTACCACAACCAGTAGAAGCATTATAATTATGTTTGACATAGAATCAAAAATGTCCAACCCTACATTGATCAAATGAATAAAAACCCGTCTTAGGACGAAAAACAACCCCACACCAGCATGCCCAACACTGAAAATTAAAACGACTCCCGAGATCAATCAACCTATAAAAAAAGAGGAAAAGGGGGTCCGGAGCGAGAGCACCAACCCCATGCCCAACGAATATAGAAAACACATAACTGCAATTCAAACATACCCCAAGTCCAAGAAATCCATTATATACCACCAGCAAAATCCAATTACAAGTATATGAAGAAATCCCATTCCCTGATTCGAGAATCTAGAAAGAGAATCAAAGCTGTGCGATACACATGTACCTATAATAAGATATGTATTAAATCCCATAAACACCAAATCAACACACCAAAACCAAAACAGACCAAACCACAACCCACACCAACAAACCTCCACAACAGAACACCAACGACCAAATCACCAACAGACCAGCCACCACGTACCTTCCAAACGACATAGAAACCCACTACGCACTCGGGCGCCACCACAAATACGGAAAGACCCAACTAAATCCAGTCCTACCTTTCAACAATTCGCTCTAAAAGAGACAGTTCCTAACTAATCAAACAGAACATCAAACAAAAACGCCCCATAATAATGCCAACCAACGACCACCCGTAACCCTGAAAACGCATAAGAATAAAGAGGGGCGGCCGCCGTATATTCGCAGAACAAACGCCAACCCCCACATAAGAATGAACCCACTAGAAGACCCACACTGTCCAAACATCGAAACACAGAGAAAAAAAACCACGTACTCGTTCACATCTCACCCCGCCAGACAAGCCAACCAGGTCACAGTTATTCAAATCCAAGACAGGATCCTGTGAGAAACAACTTATTTTGGAGTTAGCACGTTCTGTCGAAGCAATACGTAAATCAATGAACTCAGTGAAATATGTTCTACAAATAAACACCAACATACAAACAAACATATCGAGTGCAGACCAGAAACATCCTCTTTTGGCTGGTCTCTCGCTTTGT
>JAXMNL010001050.1:0-18506 GCA_035128595.1 Eptatretus atami
ACATTTAAATTTTATAACTGCAAAATTGTTTCATCATTCTTAACCTCGACTTTTACTGCTCCCAGCCGCGTGATATCGAAGTATTCGCTTCTTGTTACCTCAGCGATGTCGACGCCGCGTCGTGTAACACGAACGGTTCGATTGGAAAAGGCGGGAACACGTTGTCGATGGGACACAACGAGTTTATTCCGATAAAACTGAGAGGACAAACCGGTGGAAGTGTTGTCTCCAAACACGACGTGAGAGTGCCGTACGTGAGTGACAAACCTGATCATTACAAAAGGTATATCTATCTATCTATAATTCCAGCAATCTCTGTGTGTGTGTGTGTGTGTGGTGTGTTGTTGTGTGTGATGAGTGTGTGTGATGGTCTGTGTGTTGGTAGTTGTATGTGTGTGCTGTGTGTGTGTGTGTGGGTGTGTGTGTGTGTCTGTGGACCGCCTGTTTTCCGAATCTAAATAGGAAACTTTGCCAAAGCTATATTAGCATGAGGGGACCTGAGTATCGTGCCTTTATACAAGGTTGGATATGATACGGAAAAGTGCTTTCCCAAGTTATGGCCATTTATAATCACACCACCAATAGCACTCACAAGGACCACCGTCTGCAACAATTGCAGTGGCGTGCCGCCCCGGTATGGTGCAAGGAGACTCCTCCGCCCACCAGCGCTATCCCCATGGCGGAGTATACTACAGCCGACGGACTATCCCGATAGCTCGATGACAACGAAATTTATCTTCTAATAAAAACCTCTGTCAATATAATGATCTTAATCTCCGTCTAATATTACCCATGGTCCATTATAGATCAAACCACACATTGTCATCCGATGAACACTCGAGCGCACACTCTCCATCATACCAAATGATGTACCAAGACCACGGGAGTTACATCGCACTCTCAACGAATCTCCACAAGAGTTCTAAGCGGCGCTCAGTTAATATCTCAGGATTGCCCTCAAGGAATAAGTATTTAGTTATCTCATCAGAAACGACACACGCACATGGTACACTGATGACACAGCTTCACGACCAACACTTGTATCTCTCGACACAGTACCTACAGACTATTGTTCTCCACAACATCACCTAAAAGATAGAGCTCGACCGCAGGCGAGCGATGTAATGGCGAGGGTTTTCCCCCCACGAAAATAAGGTATTTCGCTTCTCTCTTGCAACCACAGCACACACAGTTTCTGACTGAAAACTTGAACGCCACAACCTCTCGACGGCACGTGACGTACATAGGTCTGCTTCAATAGGCATGAGAAAAATCTCATCGCGGTACTTTACACTCTTTTTCCACGTTATATAACATCGTTGTGCCGAGCATCACCGTCCTACCAGCATGTGTTTTTCTATGCAGCCTTCATTCTCTAGAGGGGAGCAGACCGCGTAGTGCCCACGCTATATCTTTCAAAGACTACCGGCACACACAGGGCGTATGCCGCCACATATGTTTTTTGGCTACGTTCTGGCGGTAAGCTAAAAGGTAGTTAGTGGCATCGAGTATCATATCGGTGTATCGAGTCTATCGAGCTACATAACCAAGTTCTATCCCGCTCGTGAACTAGAGATAGAACGATGACAAAACGAACATGCAAGAGAACTTCTTTATTCGGCTTGTCGTTGAGATTCCGTCTCTCATCTAAATTCTATTTTATACGGTATGGATTGCAGTTATCCACTCACCTTACGGATGTGAGCACATCCGACAATGACTATTGGATCAAAAAGCAACACATCACATGCGTTGGCGGCTGATTCCGCTCATAGCACAGAATAACCGCGAGATAACAGCCATAAGTCATCCAGGAAGAATGACAGGCGGCGGCTAACTATTAGGGCTGCACCCCGGTCAACCGGCATACTCACTTAATTTACAGTCACCGGAATCTATTAAGTCTATGACCAACTCTTACCTCTCATCCCGGCACACTATTCGCTCGCACATTTCAGTCCTATGAGACACACCACACCAAAAAACTTGGGTATTCTGCACTTCTTCAAGCTCGTTCATCAGCTTGCCCAAGCGTCAGCCTCAAGCATCTTGTACAGCCATAACGAGTGACCCCACGAACACCCCACGACGATGACACTCGCATCCTTGGCCATACATAAAATGTCAATTGCACGAGACATCTCCGCGAATGCCTGCGAGTGAACGACGACCACCAAGTCGACTCGATCTGTACAGATCGAAAACGAATAGCATATCATGCAGCGAGTTTCCGGCCTATTATTCCGCTCACATACAGAGTCTCTGGCTTCCCTCATCGAATCCAACTTCGCCAAACAAGGGCTTTTTTATTAGCAATGTAACATCATCGCCACACAGATACCCGTTTCCTCGCTGGCCCGACCAGCCGCAACTGCCGTGCTTCCGCGAGTTTCTGCCACAACATTCTTGTCCCAGCCCCTCCTCCCCTACCTCACACTCTTCCCTGTCCCTCGCACAGTCACACCTGTTCTATCACTTTCAACATTAACTCTTGCCAACGGTGCGCCACTCGTACTCCAATCCCCTTCTCGCCAACAAGTGTAGGCGGCGTGTTCCGCGAGCGATTACTGAAACGACAGTTCCTTCAGGAATCGGCGTGATCGCCGTCCTTCGTTTTTCTCTCGCATTTGACCTGGCATCGCACCCTGATTGTAAATGGCAGTATAAATCAAAACAATAAAATATATTTTCGACCAATCTGATATACAAAAACAAAAACCCGTAAAATGACAAAGTGAACGTGTTTTGTAATCTTTTTACCAATCAATTTAACAAAATGACATATATGAATTAACTATATGCAACTGAGAATCGTACCATTTTTTTTGTATCAAGCAAGGCTCATGGCAAGCTAGCGACGAACGCATGTGTAGTGGCACAGGCCAGGCAACGGATATAAAATGGACCGCAAAGAAGAGGGACGGGAACGCCATAGCCAGGGCAGCAATTAGAATTAGCAGGAGAATTAAAATAAACCAGGACAGGAGAGTATGCAGGGGAGTGGACAATATGGCATGGATCACAAGAAGCAAACTCGGAGAGCAGCATGAAAACACTGAGCCAAAATGAGAACTATTGAGTTTTGGAGATTGAGGATGACTGAGATGGGATGCGATAACACCCGTCCTTGAAGACCTTGGATGAAGAATGGGCTTTATATGTATGTGAATCAGTAGCGGGCTCCATCGTAGTGCATGCTCATATGGTGAGTGTCAGGATTTGTGCAGCCTCTCTCTCATCTCATACACTCAAAAGACTGCTCGAAAGCACATCTATCCGGCGGTCCCAAGTCATCAACCTCGCAGATATTCAATCTGTGCAAAAGTACAATATAGTACAAATACGAGCACTCTTATCGTGCAATGTGGTGTCATCATCTTGAGATGTGATATCTATACTCCGTATGCCTTTCATAGTTCGGACAGATAGAGATGCGCATAATCCTTCGGGCACGCCGCGAGAGCTTATCTCGTCGCATTCATATCATATTACTTGACAGCAGCAGACATCAGTCGCGTCCAGCTGCACACTAGAATTCCTGGAGCAAGTTCGGAACTCACATATGCGAGCGCGAGAGACTCAGATGCAAACAACATAAAAACACGAAAGATCACTGAAACCTCACAATACCACAACACTTGAATTGGTTCGAATTTTCTACATCAGCCAACCACACTCCCCCGGCAATGTGCTCTTGTCATTGCGCTCAACCAAATGATAACACTCAACTGCGCCTCATATTGCGGGACGGCAACACGTGCGTGCGCCGCGCCTAACACCGAGAGTCAGCCCACATGTAAAGTAACTATTCGATATCACACCATAAATTGGCCACACGACTGGCCACAGGCGTCACAGAGCCACGGAAATATCAACTTCGCTGGCAAACAACAGAGATATGTCATCACAAGCGCAGTGACGATCCGGAACCAATGTCACGTACGGGTCGATATCGAGCCAGAGCCGCGAGCACACGAGTCGTGGAGAGGCAGACACAATACTTAGTGAAAGCAACAAACTTGACCAGCACAGACAGAACAAAACCCTGTTCTGCCACACAGTACCGCATCTCGTGGAACTATAATGAGCACTCCGAGGCATAACAATCCTAATCGGAAGTGCGTCGTGCACCAGCCGGCATGGTAAACCTAACGGGCCTATTCATGGTGAGAGACGTTGGAACGCGCGTGAACAGAGCACTTCCTGGCATATTTGAGAGCGCATGTCACCCAGAAGGCGGGTTGCAAGGGTGTAGGGTACCACCACCACTGCGACACCAAGTCTGCCGTCTCAGATCACATTGGCGGCCGCATGAGGGGGGGGGTGCGCTTGCGGGGACACAAACTGACACCAGCCGAGCGAGAAGTCGCGCTGTAGCTGTTGAAAGACCAAAGAAAGGAGAGGACGCTGTCGTATACGACCAGAACGCTCAGTAGAGCAGCACCGGAGAAAACGCTCTCTGATGAGTGTAAACGTTCATAATGGCCCATAGAGCAAATGAACCCTGTACAACAAGATCACAAGTCTCGACATCGCCAAGTGAATCCTCGAGAATCCTTCTCGAACTTTCCGAGCGGTGTCAAGCTCAGCAAAGTGGGAGGCGGCGCGCGAGCCGCACGAATCCGGGCAGCTGGTCTGACCAATAGCGAAATCGCTCACTGACGCCTGACGCAGAGGCATATGAGTGAGTATACGACCTGTATTAACCGCGGAATGAACCATTCGTGCCGCCACGAGCTCGGAAGCCAACTTCCATGGCAGACTGGGGCTATTTTCCCGAGCAATCCCATGGCTGAGATGCAACAGAAAGTTTGAAGTGGATATGAACTTCTCAACAGGATTGGTTAATGAAAGATTAATCGTTAGAGCGGAGGTGACAGCAAGTCCTTTCACAGGAGAGAACGTGAGCAATTTGTCGAAGTATTTATCATGACCACGACTTCCAAACTGATTGACACCCCAACCTGCACTCAGCAAGGTCCAGTCATCACGGAAGCAGTGTACACAAGGATATATTACCTCAGAACCCACGGGGAGAGAATTAATCATCCTCATCCATGCCTGCGACGAACACCATCATCGGACGGTTAGTCCAAGCAAGAGTCGCAAGGAAGAAATACAAAAACAATGGTATTTATATCGAACAGTAATAGAATTATTTTTCGCTACTCACTTGAGTATATGGTTATTTAATTATTGGTAGTTGCTATACGGTTATTCTCTTTTCTGACCTTTTCTTCCACCTCCCAGGAGGGAGAGGCATCGAGAGAGCGCACGTGCGAGAATAGAGAAAGACCAGGAAGCGAGTCAGCATCACAACCCCTGTGTACCAACCCGCCCACTCAAGACACATCACCCTTCGCACACACAGCACCGAAGTAGCAAAATACTAAGCAAAGAATTCCCAAAAGAGTCTTTCATAACTAACCCTCACTCGAGGTTATACGCCACTCCCGTATCTCTTACACACTAGGACTATACCCCCGAGCGCTAGCTGATCTAATTACTGCACACCAACTCTATATCTCTGTTTCTGCTGCCACTAGCACAGCGTCGCCAGGGCAGCACCTATTACCCATGCTCATGAAGTATATTATCTACTACGACGCGAGTTAAGTTTTAAAATCTTTACATCTCTAAAGTATTGTAAAGTAGTGCCGATAACATGCTCATTTAGCGCGAGTGTGAAACTTAGCTACGCTCTCTCCACCTTTCGATTTTATACCATGCAATCAGAGAACCTTATATGAGTGGCCCCGCTCGCCTGGCTATCTTAGGACATGCAGAACGTGCTGTCTACTCTGCTATAGTATATAATAACAAACTATTGCCGGAGCAGAGTATAATTATCATAATTAATCACTGAAAAAGTCGAATCACGATAGTAGCTTGAACATGTCCTGTCGTTATCTCCTAAGTGAATCACAATTACGAAACCGTCACACTTGCAGATTGGAATTTCCATGTGCGCATCTGTCACACTCTATAGCCGAAGTCTAGCCTATGTGTGAGGAATGCGACCAAGGAAAGAAGGCAAATCATAGTAACCAACGTGCTGCGGCCACGGAAACTGGTTGTCCCCTCAGCCTGGCAAAAACTCAATTGATGTGGTGCCTTATCGGGCAATTGAACCCTGTCATAGACTGAGGTTGGAGTCGAGCCTAGTAGGTTTCGCGCTCCAATTAGGCACGACGACAGTGATGGTCACCCTGTAACTATACGTGGTGGGTCCAGGCTGGATAATCAGTCCCTCTAAGACAAGTGTGCTCCTTGAAGGCATACAACCTTGACGAGATCTTCTCTGCACGCCTTATACACAAGATGTAAAGACCAGAAGCCAGACTCTCGGCGAAAGGTACAGAAACGGTGAGAGAGACAAGCGTGTAAGGATGTAGTTGCTGTTTTGATGGCACAACTGTAAGCTAGCTGCCCTGGCACTGTCCGTATGGATCTCGTGGCACTGTAACCTTAAAGATGTTAATACTATCCAGCGTAGATCATCGTAATCCTTCGTGAAATCTGTTCAGCTAATAATATAAACCTTCTAAAACTTTAGGGATTAAATGTGATATTAGGTATATGCGTCACTTTTAAGGTGTATCACTAAGTTAAATAGATAATACGGCTCTAGTATACTAAAAATAAAGTCTGTATTCAAAAGTTATACATCCCTTTTGACCATTTATCTTATGATTTTTCTCTCTGTAATATACTGTCCTCTCAATTCGTAATGCTTCAAAGGGTCTAAATAGAATTCTTAAAAAACTAAAAAAGAAATTCTATCTAAAGCACGTGGACGTTCGGCAGTTTTATGGTGGAGAATTCTGGGAATAAGCCTCCGAGGAGAGCCGTGGCTGACCTCAGAGTTGCTCTGACTCGAAGGGTATTGTAAAGGGGATCAGCTTGGCCCGCCTAGATCTCTGATCTCTGGCCCAAAAAGTAGAAATGAGAGGAAGGCGTGGGCGAAGCATATCAGGCTAGGTAGATGAGGGACCAGACTACTAGGCCTTAAAAAGGCCGCACCGATAGGTGCAGGGAGATCTACACTGCATAAATCAACCATCATACCAGCAGCTAGGCACACGACCTACTCCTATCCTCAGCTCCTCCTCCTGAAAATTCTAAAAATCTCCTCCTCACTCGCTGCCTACATATTCTAGTGTGTCATCCAAGTGCCAAGGAAAAGTGGCATGACTGAACTGGGATCTGAAGAGGCGGAACGATGACAGGGTCTGCGCGCCCTGCGCAGCCCTTATTAGCTCAAGCTAAACTTGGCGCCATAAGACTAGAGCTACCGACAACAAGCTTGGGTATCTATTCCTCCTTTGTCTAGCCTCATATACCTGCGCCTATACGGACCTGTGGTGTGACTTTAATACAGGCTATAAAAAAAATGTCTCTTAAAAATTTCTAAACTAAACTTTCGTACTAAACTTAGCCCGATAGGCATCATGGATTATTTAAAGAATGCTCTCACTTAGTGTTTTTGATATTTTGGACCGTGTATTCTAGCTTCGAATAGTACGGGCTATAAGCTAGAATCTGTTCTATTTACGCATTTAATTAATTATACGTTAGTCATGGTATATTGTTCTCGTATTGTTCCCTTCTACTGCAACTAAATATTAAAACTATAACCAGTGTTCGCAGATAGGATGAATTCTGTTATGTCGGGTTGCTTTCGTCATGGGCGTGATTAGGAGAAGACTGTTAGTCCTCTCACCTACGGTTGAAGTCAAAGCATCCGTATACGCCGGAATCAGCGTCTCACATCGTAACTGTCAGTAAATCCTACGGAAATAAACTACTAAACACCTACTGCCGCCACCCTTCATTTGTTATATACTAATAACTCTAAAACTAAATGAACAGTGAGGCGGAGGCCCTCATGGCAACACTTCCAATTTTGCTAACAGTATCAAATGGGCTTTAAGACGTGATCAACGGCTCGAGGATGACTCGCCGAACGCGATTCTCTGAATCTCTACTATCTTCTGAAACTAATACTAGAAAAAAAAAACCTCCACGACGCATAATGCAGTCAGATGTTAGATAATGACACAAATAACGAGAGTCGTAACCGGGAACTTAAACTCTGGACTAGTGGTGACGGAGCGAACCATTAACAAATATGCAGTGGCTGTACAAGTACATCAGTCTCACCAATAATACAAACCAGAAAAAGTTTATCAAGCAACACAAACTATAATCAATACAGTGGTGGAGAAAGTTTGTGACCTCTACTCACTTTAGAATTCCTGTATTTTTAGTGTAATAAAAATAATAAAAACTAATTATGACTCTCATACTAAATCGTGATAAGAATCTTCATCTAAATCTATAAATATACGGTCAAGATAAAGAGAACCTGATTAAAAAAAGAAATGGCACAAAAAAAACTTATTTATATTTTATTTATAATTGAGACAATAATCAACACATTCAACTTGCTTTGTATTCTAATGAAGGAAGTCTGATGAATCCCGAAGGCTTTATATAGACTCAATTAACTAGGGTGCTAATTATGGCAGTCAGTCTACTGTGTTTCAATCAATGGGCTCTAGAAACAAATACAGGAGAAATGACGTATTGGGAGTGCCCTGTGGGCCTTATATGAACCATAATACTACTTATGTTCATAACAGCTATCAAATTCGGTCTAATTCTTCTACACTCAGGCACAGGTTTGTTTGTGAGAAGTAGGGACTATCATGCCACGGCACGTCAAAAAGAGAATTGATCTGAGCTGGCGTACACGAAGAAAAAGTTCTTGATGAGTTTACATATCGTCTGGAACAGGTTGAGATATATATAGCTCACAAAAACGGCATTTATAAAGATGTTTAGGCCCCCCCCTTACTAAAAACAAAATTAAAAAAAAATATAAAAGTCTCAAAAAACAAATCACACATAGTACAGAAATACAGATATTAGGGCAAATTAAAGAAAATTCAAATCACGCAATTGTTACATATATAACTTAATCGCAGGAGAGGACATCCAATGAAAAAACACTCCAAGAGGCAAATAGTGTACAATAATCCAGGATATTACATAAAGAAGCCCGCAGGGTAGGATACACAGCTGTCTAAGGATCTGTAGGCCTCTCTTAGGGGCATTAGGCCTAAAATGTCTTTATGATTCAGGCTAGAGTCACACCATCACTAGCTAAACAATAATGAAGGAAATAACACTGAACAGAATGGCAGTCATAAAGGAGGCGTAGGATAAGAGGAGGAAAAGGCCACAGCTCTCCAAGAAGAACAATATGGCTGTCCGTAACTCAAGTTTTGCCAAAGACGCACCCTGGTAATGACTTAAAAAGTATTTGGAAGAATGTTCTGTGAAAGAGCAGATGAGTAAAAAGTGGAACTTTTTGGTCTTAAATGAGAAACTGATGTTGGAGAAAAAACCAAACACTAGTGTTCCAACAATAAAGAACCTTTTTATCCCAACACTATGTGAAAGTGCATAGGTAGGTATTGGGAAACGTATTCTATAAGGTTTGGGGCTGTTTGCGGGCTTTATTGGCTAATGGCCTGCAGAGACCGCGGACAGACTTGCCATCATATGCTATGGAACCAATAGAATGAATTCTGGGATTGGTTAAAAGGCATAAAGACAAGTGGCTTTTACAGGAAAGAATGTCAAGGGAATCACGAATAAATATATTACCGTTAGCTGAAGGGGCTTAACATGAAAGTAAAGGGTCATGCAGCAAGAACAACAATCCTAAATTACAGGCACAGGGGGTTACGTATCTACAAACAGGATGGCTGAGTAGAATAGAGTCTAATTTGTTTTTTGGATGCGGCCAATCATAGTCCAGACTTAACTCAATTGAAATGTTGTGCGGTCAGAATCCTGAAACGAATAAAAAAAAAAAAAAAAATTTTCATAAAGTAAGAAAATACCGCACATAACATCTCGCAAAGTTGATAAGGCAGTCATGTAAGGAGGAACGGGCCCAATAATTCCTAACAAGTACCGATGTCAGTTGACTGATTAAGAGTTTAGCAAGTGAACGTTTGGTATGAAGTTATTGGCTAGGGCTTCAAAGGGAGTGCCAAACCAGTTACTCAATGTAGAGCAGTATTCAGCAGAGCTTCTCGGCGAGCAAGGAAATTGAAAGTGTTCGAATATTTCTATCATCTTTGGCTCAAATATAATAAATTAAAAATAAAAAAGTACGATAATTTTTTTGTGCTATTATTTATGTTTAAATTCAGAGCGATTGCTCGTTTATCATTTTATTAGTAGAAACTAAATAGATTGAAATAAAAAAAAAAGTGTGCAATCACATTTATGGTGAAATATTAAAGTAAAAAAAAAATTACAGAATTAGACGAATAAGGTTTTAAGGTTCAGCTAACGTTTTCTCAGGCCACTGTACTTACACAGAACTCGAATTACCAAAAAAACAACTTATCGCTACAATCTCACACACATTTGGGTACCAGACACAACCACAACTCTATATATTAAAACCTCGACTCGATGACCCATAAATATATAGGGATAGCAAGAAAAACAAACTAACCAACTACACACAAAACCCGATACAACGCGTGAATATGAAGCCCTACGGCTGACCCTCATCAATAGCATTTTTTTTTGCCGGCAGAATCAAAGGGCTGAGCACTGCCTGGGGCAACGTTAGGTTTTTTTTTTTTTTTTTTTTTTTTTTTATTCTTTGCTTACATTCACAAAACCGTAAACTTCACGCTAAATGATAGATCCGCCATTAATACAGGTGCTCTGGTGTTCTTATCTAAAATTCTCTCGCGTTTGCAATGTGATGCGGTAAACTCGTGTGGTCAGTTAAAGTTTTTTTTGTAGAGGCTCGCGAAGCTAGTCGGGCTTAAGCATCAAGCAGCACTTCGCTGGAACAACGCGTTATACCGAACGGGTGAACTGGCTTGAGCAAGCGGCGAAATAGAGCAAGACTGGGCTATGGAGTATAACTGGACACGCAAGACAAGCCGGCGCTCAAAAATTCTCAATACGAAATATAGCAATTTGCTCGCTCCTGGGTGTCTAATCCAGTCACAGATGCCATAACTAATTCACACACGCGCCTTTATACTAAGTTAACACCTGCCACCTTTTTAATCATACTCTCTTAGTGAGAGGGGAGTTTAAACACAAAAGAAAAAGGTGCTGTTGGTATCATGATCATCATTGGAGCGCTGACGTCATGTAATCCACTACACTCAAAGAGATAAGGCTGAGCGTCAGGATTTAGTTCATAATGGTGAGCCATAGAGCGTATAGTATCTCGGCCTCTAAGGCTCTTCTATTGGAATAAAGGATATTTGAGATATTTACGTCGGCAGGCCAGATTAATAATCCTGGGAGACCGGTAACGGCTTCGTTAAGTCATACCTGAGGGACGGCCGACAGGAGTCGGGATTAACGAACCCACAGGCGAGGACAGGCCTACGAGCGTACCTGGGCGCAATGGGCCCCGTGAAAGCAGCGACCACCTATCACGTGAAGGGCTGCTCCATCAGAAGACTGAACGATGTAATAATTTATAATTTAATTGAATTAGCCACACCGAGAAGGAAGCGTGCCGACTGCGAGACGCACGTCAATTGACGACGAAGTAGATAAATACGTGTGAAGATCCGTTAAATAAAAATCAAAGCACTAGCGACCTTTTCCTGGCCCAGTGTCCTCAGACACATCTAACACTCCTTATAAATCATGTGATTCCATAGGAAGCGAGGCTACAACACCCGCACGGACAGTGAAACCTTTAGTTCATCCATTCCCGCCAGTACGAAATCGCCGCCACCTTCCCGCGGTTCCGCACGCGTTTAGCGCGTTCCGCCTTATTTACGCACCACGGCCGTATAGGTATGGGTTTCGAAGGCGAGGGGTGTTCTCGTGCTGTTCTGTGCGTTTGCCTAGTAAATGCGTGCTGATAGCGTGCTCATCCGTGCTGTAATATAAACGTTGCGGTCGCGATGCGGCTTGTGGAAGGATGCTTCCGGCATCTCTATGGAAAGCTGCCTGACTTGGTTCGCGCTAATTCTGAAGGCAGCTAGTCATACCGGACACGGATTGCGTTGGAAGGCTCGTCGGCATCCGCTGGAAACGGAGAGGGCTGAGATACCGTGCTCTGGTGCCTCCTCGGTGTAAGGCTTCGCCATGTGTTATGGACGTGGGCCAGTGTATGGGGATGCTAAACTGTGCTGCAGGCTAATGCCTCCTCGGTGTAAGGCTGCTGTGAATTCATATATGGAACGGAGACAGTAGATATTAGGAGCATATACTCAAATTATAAAGAGTGCTCGTCCTCCTGAGATAAGGCTCGCTGTGATTTATAGGATTCTCCAGTTAGTTTTGGAGATGGCTGTGCTTGGCCTCTCCTGTGCGTAATTAAGCTTGGGCTGTGATTATGGACGGCTTTTTGGCTCAGCAGTCTTGGAGATGAGCTTGTGCTTTTGGCCTCCTGGCGTAATATGTCTATGCTGTGATTATGGACCCAGTAAAGTTCGAGATAACCGTGGGCTTCCGATGGCCTTCATCTGGGTAAGGCTCGGGTGTTGATTATGGAAGCACGTTCATTAAATTTAAAAAAAAAGGAACGCGCAATTAATAATTCGAGATAGCCTCGTGGGCTCGGATCCTCATCGAGGTGAGGTTTCGCTGTGATTATCTAGTGATCCATGTATGACCTCGTAGATGCGAGATATAGGTATCCATATGACTCTGGCTCCTCGGAAAAGTAAGGGACTCAAGCTGTGATTATGAATCGCACTGTAGTTGAAAAGAATAACCTGTGCTCACAGAGGGAATGCCTCTCTCGGTTGTAATTGGCTGCGCGGCTGTGATTATTGGACCGCATGTAGTTGAGATCCTGTGGGCTCATCGGGCCTCATCTCGTGTGGGTAGGTGTGATAGTCTCGCTGTGATTATGTGATTGCCCTATAGTAGTTTCGAGATATTCGCGTTGCTGTCGGCCCTCTCTCGGGTAATGTCTTCGCTGTGATTTATTGGATCCCAGTACTTTATTGTATATCGAGAACCTTTACTAATATTTGCTTGGTCCTGCACCAAGGTAAAGGTTACAGCTGTGATGATGAGACGGGCAAAGAGTAAGATACGAGATTCGTGGCTCGGCCTCCTGGGGTTAAGGCTTAGCTTGTTGATTATGAGACCCAGTAGTGGATAGATCCTGTGCTCGGCCATCCGCTGGTGTAAGGCTTTGCTGTGATTATAATAAGTGGACGCTACAAGTAGTTAAGGAGAAGATGGGGGGGTGAGGGGGGGGGGGGTGGCTGAGGGGGGGGGGGGGGGGGGGAGGGGGGGGGGGGAGGGGGGATGGGGATAAGACCAGTTGCTCGGAAATTATAAAAAAAAATAAAAATAGAAAAAAACCTGCACTTAGGGTAAGGCTTGCATGTGATTAATGGACCCAGTAGTCTATAAGGAGATAAAACCAAAATACAAAAAAAAAACTACTATGAGTGCACGGAAAAAAACTATGTATCGCTCCTCAAGATGTGTAAGGTTCGCTGTGATTATGAGATCGCTAGTAATCGAAGATATAACTACTATGAGCTCGGCATCTAAATAATTACACCCCCCAGATCCTTCTCCTGTGTGACACGCTCCAAAATTACCCTTACATCGTGTAATCTCTGGGTTTATTGTTCATTCCCATCTCCACACCTTACATCCTTGCTCAAGGTTAAATACAAAAGTCTGCCAACCTTTGCCCAAGTCTACGCAAGTATCAATACTTTCCCTGTATCTGATCACACCCCTCTGCTATCCACCTCAACCTCCAAGCTGTGTGCATCTGCAACCATTTGGAAAGCTTACGTCTTTACCCCACTATCCAAAAATAATTGATGTAAATAATGAATAGTAATGGGTCCGAGTACTGATCCCGAGGTACCCGCACTTCATTTTTCCCTCCCCCTTCCCCTCCCCCCTCTGAGCAAAGGACATGCCTTGTCTCCGCTGCAACTCACAGCCACGTCTTGACTTCCCATCCGCACCAAGTAGATGCCAGGATGATAAATCTTGCAATTCCTAATTACGGCTACCTGCCAGCCACTTCCACAGCCCTGCACTTTGATTAACACCTTGATGTGGTATCTTAATCAAGCACTGTCTCTTCCTCTCAAAGTCTAGATATACTATGGTCACTGCTTTTTCCCCAACCAGCGCCCAATGTCAAAACCTATAGTTGGTCGATTTATTGGGAGAAGCTTCCTACAGTAAGATTTGTTGGACGTAGGAACTACCCATTTGGTTAAACCCATGCTGGACTACCTTTAATGAGTTTGTATTTGTTGTTATATATGGTCCTATCGCCTTGCGCATCCGTCCTTTAATTAATCTCCAACACCTTCCCCCCACTGAAGTCACTAAACAGGTCTGTAGTTTCCAAATATCCTCATGGAGTCCTTCTTTAAATACACTCGCGTGTCTACAGTTGGCGTGAAAACTTCTGCGCTCAATCGCCTACCGGCTGTTAATCTGAGTCGCGACGACTCCAGGGAACTTATTGAGACAAATACTTCCGTAGAGCTATGAGATCTCGCTCGTGGTGCTCTCACCCTGCGGTCAGCCCACGCCGCTCTCCATGCAGTGATCACATCTCGGGTCTGCGCTAGTTAGTTATTATCTGGACCATAGGAAGCCTTATCTTATCCGCGTTAGAGTCAACTTCGATGTGTTCTCCTTTTACTTCCTCGACACTCCAAGCATAGTGGATCTTCTGTAAAAGCCCTTCCTCACCTCCTCGATAGATATTCTCAGCTATTGGCCACACATTGGCCTGGCAAGAATACAGGAAGTCATAACCAAGATGTGCACGTTTGCCTTGGATGCATGTCAGAGGATTTTGGAGAGCAAAGTGGGTCCAAGACCGCATAGGACATCCTCTTGAGATATCTCCATAATGAGTGCTACGACCCGGCTGACTCGTGTCTGTATTGAAGGGCTATCATTCGTTTTGGGAAGAGTGAGAAGCAGCATGGTTCAAGGCAGATGAAGAAACTGCTCTGAAATCCAAATTGGTGATTTGAATGAGGCTTTGGAAAAAGGATGGATTTCAAATCAACTGCGATAATGGATTGATCCATGACATTGTCGATGATTGGAGTAAGGCCCTTCCTAATAGAGTTGGGGTAGTTAAGGGGGGAGATGTCCTTTTTTGCATTTGTTCTGCTTGTGCGTGTGATAGATGGGACAAGTGATAGTTGGGCAAGATTTTGCCGAGGCCAGAAGTACTTGGAGACATAGCATACCCTGGGCAATAAAGTTTGTGCTATGGGACGGGCAGAGAGAGATGTGAAGAGACCTAGCCGTTGCCAAGTTTGGTTTATATTTGGAGACCGTTCAACGCTTGGTTGAATTGCGTCCGGTATTGCCAGTTGCGAAGAACGCACAGAAACATCCTGAGACGTTAGATCTCAGGTGAAAAAGACACAGAAGCCAGGAGCAGTTGGTGTCAATGAGACTGGTTAGTTAGGGGTGGGTACCACGTCCAGGAAGGCGTTTGGGGACGACAGGATTTGGAAGCAATACACATTCTTGAGCGCATTCGGTCTGACAAGGTGGGTTCGGGCTCGTGTGGTGTCTTCTTGAAGAGAGAGAAAGAGGGGCAGCATATCCATAGACGACCTAACAAAGGTGCCACAGGTTTTAGAGGACCGATGCGAGAAACCAAGTTGTCTCTGAGGAGTAATTCATATTTGAGGGTTGGTACAGGATTTCTTGTTTTCTGGCTTTACTTCCGTGAGAGTGGCCGACAGGACGGCGCAGTAGTGGAGATCCTACGTGCTGGTCCCCTCGTGGCAGGCTTTGGTGGAAAGGCCACTGACCGACTGCGCCTGTGTATGATCGGGTTGCCATTGCGCAAGGAGAAACAAAGGGTGTGCTTGTTACTAGAGAAGTCGAATCTGCTATTTCCAAAAACAATAAGAACCACATGATTCAGTGTACTATCGTCGCGCAGTAAGTAAAGCTGGGGGGGGAGGGGAGCTCAGCCTGCAAGACGGATCATTGGATGATTTGTGCAAAAAGAGAGAAGGTGCTCGGGTAGCGATCCTCTTGGGAGTGTAGGCTTGCTGTGATTTGGACTCCAGTAGTGGAGATACCGGGTATCATTCTGGGTGGGAAGGATTCCCAGGGCTGAGTCGTATCAGGGGCGGCAGATATAGGGGACCAATCCTGAAAGTTGAAGATGGCCTGCTTGCAGTCCCTGCAAGTTCCCTGAGTGGAACTGGCCAGATCACTGGCAACGATGGTGGATCTCTGAGAATAGCCAGAGAGAGGTTCTCTCAAAGCAGTATGATGTTGTTCTTCTTATCGGCGTTCCCGTTAGGGGTCACCAGCGGATCATCGTTATATATCCGCATACCTGATTTGGCAGCAGGTTTTACGCCGGAATCCGCTTCTGACGCAACTCTGCGTCGTCCTCTTACGACACAGGGATAGCTCGACAAGCAGATTGATCAGATGAGCAAATTGGAGTACATGAGACCGGAGACATTGAGGGATCGTTTGTGATCACCAAGTCCAAAGGCGAGGATTTCCATTGGTGGAGGAAATCCGGCTTGGGAAAGCTCACAGATCGAGTCGTCTCAATGGGAGGAGGATCCATATGCCTGAAGTTCCATGGCTGGTAAGGAGGTTTTCAAACCTCGGCAATTTATGGTGCAATTTTGTATTACACACCATATGAGGAAGCGAGAGTTGGGATGAAGTGGTAAAAGTTAGTCCATGTTGTCTGAGAACGTGTCGGAGACAAACTTCCCATTCCAGGGACGTAACCACCATCCGATAATCTAAAGAGAGAGAGGTGTGGGGTAGGAGCTCGGTGCCTGCACTTTATGGTGGGAGGGGTTAGAGCAGATGTGGACAAAGAAAGAGAGAGAGAGAGGGGGGTGGGGGTAGGGGAGTTAGCAGAGAGAAATACGTGATGCTTTTTGAAACACACACACACACACAACCCACACCTCACGACACACACACATCACACACACACAACACAACACACAACACACATCGCACACATTAGTATACGACGGGAAAAATTCAGGGTTTAAAAATTTCACGGTTTTCAATTGATATATTCCGACGCGCACTCTTCAAAGAATATCACAGTAGCATTTTGTGATAATAAAGTTGAGAGAGGTTGCTGTTATCCGGTGGCTACATAGAAGCTGAATCTAGTCTAGCAGCTCTGTTTCTTCTCAAGATCTCGAGTCGTTCAATCAGAATGCGCTGACGTTCAATTATGTGTGCATTGATAGTACACGAATGTTATTTTGAATGTTTATGTGTTTTTTATGACCAACCGCTTATTTGCGTAGACTGATTGGCCCTCCACCTCTACGGGGCTGTGAGGTCCATTTCGTCACGCGCAGATCCTCGGTGCTACTGCGTATGAGGGATGAAACTGTGCCGGTATTAGAAAGTATCGGTCAGATATAGCAGCTTCGACTCAGATGGATTTCAGTGCGGGCGATGCAAACGTGGCCTCTCGCGAGCTTGGGTGAATGAGATAACACAAATCGGAAGGTTGTGTACAATGGTAGAGATTGCAGTGAAAAACTTGTTGAAGATAAAATATTTTTAAAGACCACTATAGCATTCATAAATATCCTTTCATTTTAATATATGGAGTCATTGTTAAGTTGAATTTCCTAGATCTGGTCCAAAAGCCTGTTTTTGGCGAAACTCCAGCTTGTGTAGTTGTTTCCGAACAACATTTTGTTATCAAGCAAGGCTCGCAAGCAACCCAAGGACTGTTCAAATGGGTAAGGGTATACGACGTATTGGTCTCTTGTGCCGTCGTCTTCACACAAGAGCCAGGTTATGCTGTGATACGTGGTTCCAACTCTTAGATCTTTGTTATTTTGTCCATCAAAAATTAATAATATGCCTTTTTTTCGGTCCACATCGTCCGTCCTTCTGGTGCAATATTCCGTTTCCACCCAATGGTTGGACAGGCTTGCCTACTCCACTCCCACTCCTCAACCTGATGAAGAATCGCACGTAATGACCACGCATGTTTGGATCTTGCTGGGCTTACTGTAGTGACGAAGCCAAATTATAGTTGATTTCAGATCCAGGATTCGAGGCTCACCATGAGGGGCGCCGGACGCCCAGGTCCCGCACACAACGCCGCGTATCCGAGGCCATTTAAGCACAGAATAACTCGTGCGCTTCCATCCGGTTGCTAAAGAAATTTCTCAGCGCCGATTGGTAACACCATATCCGGGCAGGGTTCGCACTAACTTCGCCCCGTGTTGCGTTTCCCACTGGAATTTTTGGCACACAGATCAAAGGGGGATCTCATGCCATCGGATCGCGTTCCCTGAGTTAACTTACGTGTCAGATGCAGCCGAGAACGGAGCTGCCGAGGTATGTCACCGCCGATACTAACAGGAGCAAATTAGTGGGGTAAAAACTTCCAAGCTACGATACATGTCCGACATGCTGACCAATCGGGAAAACGACGCTCCCAGCTGGTA